>JPFL01000209.1:24927-99069 GCA_000733385.1 Paramecium biaurelia | reverse complement strand
ATTTATAAAAAGATATAAAAAACCAACCCGACCATAACACTATGTTGTAAGGTAGAGATTATGATGATTAAACCCAAACTGCAATATTCCCCACCCCCTCCGCTTTTTTTAATCTAACAAACTATTTTCTTTAAAAATACATATAAATATATTCTATATTATCATTTATACATCTTCATCATATGCAACAAAACTTAGAAAACCTTTCCTAAAATAAAAATTGAACTATTTTACAAGTTCCCTCCTTTACTATTTCTAAAAATAGATGAAGAGTTCCCCCTCCATTCATCTTCACAATTAAATTGTATATGATAATTTCTTAACTTAGTCAGAAGCATAATCATTACACCTAACTTTATAAACAAAGATGAATAGTCACAAATCATAACAAGTAATAAATCAATCAAAAGTAGAAGCATAATTATGACCAACGATTTAGTTACTTGGGTTAAAAAATAGGTTTACAATCTATTCAACAATAGTACATACTGAATGACATTCCCTAATGTCAGCGGAAGTAAAAATAAAAGAAAGGAATTAATGCTATAAGAGACCTAAAATTAAACCCATAAAATAAAATCATCAACTTAATCCTAAATATTAGGATGAGCAGTTTTTTACCAATTTGCTTATCTTTATTTAGAATCATTATAGGTTGTGAGATTATTAACGAAAAAAAAGAATAACAACAGTATCTAACTTGAAATCCATTCTGCAGTATTAAAAAATATAAAGACTGAGGCTGATTTCGTTATATTTATTTGTTAATATTTACAGGAACATTACCATAAGTTAAACATATAACAACATCATAAAAATATTCACCTAAATTCAAAATTAAGCAATTTATACCATTTTACTTATTATTATTCTATATTCTTTAAGAATCAATCATTATAATGTTGTATTGATGTCTCAGTAGGCGATTAATGATCGATTACAAATAACTCCTAATCTTTACAAATTTTGATCCAAAAATAAATAAGATACTTTTCAATTTATAGTATAAAACTAAAAGTTAGAATAAAAAAAACCCAATAATTATTTTACCAAAAAAGAAAATGAATTAATCTTAAGAATAGATCTAAGATCTATCAGAGATTTTCGCTTAAACTAAGAATGTTGACGAACGAATATACTCTTTGATTATTGAAATGTTAAGAAAAGAAAAAATTTCAGATTTTATTGGATTCCTTTCAAAATTTGATAATCAAAAACAATTAGATCTATACCTCAATATGCATAAGGGGATCGATCTAGGAAATAATAACATTAATATGATTACTTAAATTATCAAATAATTAAAAGATCATAACTTCAATAAATATAATTATACCGAAGAAATCTATTTAGAAATAAAACAAGATCTAATAAAAAAAATATCCTAAGATAAGAAGATCATTTAATTACTAAAATTGTTAGTTCTACTCACTGCCATTGATAACACTTTAATCTAGTGTGGGTCAAACTCATTAAATTTATTAGTTGAGATGAAGGCGAACCTTAGAAATAAAAATTTAGAAAATATTAACATTTAGAATACATCTTTAGTGGGGGGTAATTTTGTTCAATGTAATTTAAGTGAATCTAGTTTATATAATGTAGATATTAGCGGAATTAATTTAAATGGAGCCTTGTTATTTAATTGTAAATGGAAAAACATAAAAATACACGAATTAAATAGATTGGAGGGTCATACTCGTATAGTTAATTCAGTATGTTTTTCTCCTGATGGTACGACATTAGCATCTGGTAGTGAAGATAACTCTATCTGTATAGGGGATGTTAAAACAGGAGTATAAAAATCCAAATTGGATGGTCATTCACATTACGTCAATTCTGTATGATTTTCTCCTGATGGTACTACATTAGCATCTTGTAGTTGTGATAAGACGATTCGAATTTGGGATGTTAAAACAGGAGTATAAAAATCCAAATTGGATGGTCATTCACATTATGTCAATTCAGTATGCTTCTCTCCTGATGGGACTCTATTAGCATCTTGTAGTGATGATAATTCTATTTGTATTTGGGATGTTAAAACAAGACATTAAAAATCCAAATTTCATGATCATACTAATATGGTCAAGTCAGTATGTTTTTCTCCTGATGGTACTACATTAGCATCTGGTAGTGAAGATACTTCTATCCGTTTATGGGATGTTAAGAGAGGAAAATAACAATCAAAATTTGGTGGTCATAATAGTGGAGTCTATTCATATGTTTCTCACCTGATGGTAATACATTAGCATCTGGTAGTTATGATAACTCTATCGGTTTATGGGATGTTAAAACAGGATAATAAACATCAAAATTAGATGGTCATAGTAATATTGTCTATTCAGTATGTTTTTCTCCTGATGGTACTACATTAGCATCTGGTAATGGTGATAACTCTATCCGTTTATGGGATGTTAAAACAGGATAATAATAATCCAAATTGGACGGTCATTAAAAGTTTGTACATTCAGTGTACCTTTCTCCTGATGGTACTACATTAGCATCTGATAGTAATGATAAGTCTATTCGTTTATGGGATATTAAGACAGGAAAAGAAATTTGTCCTTCTGATACTAGTTATCAAGGTCTACTTGCTAATTTTAAAACACCTCTTTTTATAAACAATTCAGTTTAAGATGGTAGTATTTATTTTAATTTTTTTAGTTAATACAAATATTACAGTTCTTTTGATATCCCAATATCCAATTTTATAGGTTTAAGGGGCCTTTATCTTGTAAGGAGAGTTTATAAATTATTAAGGTGTAGATTTACGATCATTATTATAATAAAAAGGAAGTTGCATTATTGACAGTTGAGAATTTTAGAAAAGTTAAATTGATTATTATTATAAACATATATTTAATAATAACACATTTATTGTTTTTAGTGTTTTATGAAAATTATTCTGCATTCGATTTATTTGTACGCATCCTTGTTTTACTTTTATAATATTAAACTGTATAACTCTTACCTGTTCTAGTCTGTTTAGTAAACTAGCATAATTCAAATATAATTGTTAATTGCTTTTCATTTACAATATTATTAATAATTAAATTTTCAAATTCTATTACTTCTCATGAAAGTTAATTGTTTAGGTCTTTAGGTGAGACCAGATAAATAACAAATTGTGTTATTAAAATTAAATTACAGTCACTGGAATATTTTGGACAGGAACATGCTGTCAAATATAATGAAAAAATCTCCATTTTAAATTAAAGCAAATATAAATATAGAAAATTATTCCTAATTTAATAATTGGACTTAAATCAATGTCAGAAATCATAATAGATGTAATCAATTACAAACAACCTTAATTAGGAATTCTATAGTTCATTCCTTTCAAGTAATTCTAAAATGTTTTTTCTACAAATTATTATTGTTTTTTGATAGTCACTGATTTTTCTGATATTTTGAAATTTTCTAGAAGTAATCTATCGGCAATATATGATCATCATAAATTTGAGCGCTTTTTGATAACTAGGAAAGACGTAAATATTTTGCTTATAAATTTGATTAGTGATCAATTTGTGGATGTTTATTAATTTACCTGAAATGAATGAAAATTCACAAATTTTCCCTAATAAAAAAAATCTCAAAATGCATTAAACAGCCAAATCATTTCAGACTTTTTTAAAGAGGCATATTTATAGATAAATAACATTAAAAAAATATTAATTGGAAAGTTATTTTTATTCTCCTTTTTTCAGTATTTCAGATTTAGTTTTAAAGATAAATTCATACTAATTATAAGACTTTGTTGACTAATAATATTAATGAAAGAGAAATAATATCTATTCATGTTGAATAGGAAGGATTTCAAGTTAAAGTTTACGTTTGTTTTAACATAAATTTGTATAAATAGACAAAAAAATACATTTTAAATAAAATCGTTTCAAAGTAGATCAGGAAATAGTAACAAGAAAACAATTGCAAAATAAAATTTTCATCTAAAGAAGCATACTTTACTTCTTTTTAATGATGTTATTATGAAGCAAATATTTATATGGTATTTTTTTTGCCAAAAAATAGTTTAAATAAACCACTAAGACTATTCTTTGAGTATAATCATTAAATTAATGTCAATTTTCAACATCCTAAAATGTTGAGTTGTAGGGAAACATATAATAGTTTATAAATTTTTGTTAATGTATCAAATCTTTTCACGTAATTATTTTTCAAATCCTAAATTGTAAATAAATCGATAATAAATTAATGCTTTTTTATTTAACTGAAATTGTATTAATGAATCTGCTAATTTGTGAAAAAAGTACTAGCTATTATTTAAATAAAATTGAGAATTAATTGTAATCTTTTAAATAGCTTCTTCCCAATTTTTAATAATATCCAACCATCTTCCTTATTTTTGTAATGCATATCCTAAATAAAATTTTCAAATGTTTTTACCTTTTTCTAAATAAAAATTTAGTGTTGAACCTAATGGATAACCATAATGAGTCTGTGCTTCATAATTTTCCAATTACAAATGTAAAACTAAATCTATTGATTCATTACTCTTTTACGAAATCCCTACATCTATGCATTCAATAATTTCTTAAAATTTTTTCATTTTTTCTAAGGCTTTCACTTAAAATTTCATTATATAATTTACTTTTTGCTTTGTAAAATTATAAGTTCAATTAGTTGTTTAGAATTCCTTCATCCCAACAAACAAGAATTTCTTAAATTCGTTACTACTTTTCTAATGCTTTTGCTAAAAAGTTAGATTGAATTTGACACCTTTTTGATCATAATAATAAAAATTATTTGCAAACTACTTTATTCCATCATTCCAGCATTCAATAATTTCTTGAAATCTATTTTATTTTTCTAGCGCGTTACCTATGTTCATTAAAGATTTATGAATACATTTTGCTAAATAATACAATTAATTATTCTAAGGGTTGCTTTCAATTCCTAATTGCCAAATAAAAATGATTTCTTCAAATTTTGCTTCTCTTATTAAAGAATTTGCTTAGTTTAATATGATATTACTTAATTTAATATAGAAATAGTATTCACATTTTTGATAATGATCATTTGAATGCCAAAAATTTATGATTTCTTAAGTTTTTCCTTATTTAACTAATGCTAGTACTAAAATATCAAAAATTCTTAACTTTTTTCTAATATAGCCCATTAGATATTTTTGTTATTCGACATACCTAGATCCCAACACATTATGATCTCTTCATATAGGTTTTCTTCCTCTAATGCTCTTGCTAAAATATGAAAAGATTCTACTTTTTTCATAGTAGAATAACTTATTATGAGGATTCCATTCGATACCCTTCTACCAGCAATCTATAATTTATAATTCATAACCTTATCTTTTTAATGCATCAGCTAAATATAACATAATTAATACCTTTTTATATATAAAAGTTAAGATTTGATAAATTTAACTTAATCCCATGATCCCAACATGATATGATTTCTTAAAATTTACCATATCTTTCTAATATATAGGCTAAGAATTAGAGTAATTATACATTTTTGCAAATAAAAATAGAATTCACTTGGATTTTAGAATATAAGATTATCCCAGTAATTAATAATTTCATTACAACCAACTTGCTATTCTAAGGCTTTTGCTAGAAGTATTAAATAATTTAAAACCTTTTTCTAAGTAATAACACTTTTACTTAATATCATGGTGAATCGCTTGATCCCAATTATTTATCATTTCACTTAGTTTACCCTATTTTTCTAACAATATTGCTAATTTCTTTGCAACAGATATAAGTACCTTTCTATTTATAAAATTCATATTTATTTTTATTTTTATCTATTCCTTAATTCCAACAATTTAAAGCCTCTTCTTATTTTTATGTTTTTTCTAAAATAAGAGCTAAAAATGATTATTATCATCACCTTTTTCCTTATAAAATGAAATTTTTGAATAATTGTTTTTTATCCCAAAATTCCACATTTCGATTACTTCCGAAATTTTATTTTAATTTTGTAGGATTAGTGCTAAAGATAGAAATCAATATTACAAATTTCTTTGTAAATGAGGATGTTATGTTTTTATTCATTTATTTTCGATTTTAAAAATTCTAAGGCTTCTTCTTCTTTACCTTCTAAAGTTAGCACTTTTGCTAAAATATACACTTGTTATACCTTTTTCAATTTATTTCTGAGAAGATAATTACTAAATTATTTCTTTAGTTTTCATCAAATTTTTCAGATTAATAAAAGAAATTACTAAAATACATAACATGCTATAACTCATCAATAATTATAATAAATAACACAAAAAAATAATTTAAATATAAAAAGTGTATTTGAATGACTTAAGTAATCATTATTATTATATGAAAATTCAATGATAATGATCAGAGGTTTTTATACTTGTTGTTTACAAATTAAAGGAACTCGCTATAACATGTTTCAAAATTATCATTAACAATAAAATGATAAAATTAAAATGATTTCGCCTTCTCAATTTCAGTTTCTGCGTTCTTTATTCTCTTTTCAATAACATCTTAGGTTTCAGTTTTTCTTCCATTTAATCTTTCTCTAAGGGTGCTAATAGATGGTGGCAATATAAATATGTTCACACATTAGTTTTTTAATTATGTATTTATTTTTTCCGCTCCTTAAACATCAATCTCTATGAGAGGTATTTTATTTTATTTTATGATATCATCTATTTGATGTTTTGCTGTGCCATAAAGATTCCCATGAACTTCACAGAACTCTAAAAATGCATCATTTTTGATCCTTTCATCAAAAACATCTCTAGCTACAAAAAAATAGTTGACACCATCCTTTTCATTCGGCCTTGGTTTTCGGGTAGTTAAACTAACACTATAAACAAAGTTTTAGTTATTCTATAGTAATCTGGAAACCAATGAACCCTTATATTAAATTATTATCTACCTTGCCAACACCACTAGGGCCAGAAACTATTAAAGGTTTAATTGTGGAAAATAAAAAAATTACTTTCATAAATATTTTTTATAATTAATTTATTAATAATAATTGAAGTTAATCAACTCAGAAATCATTAGTGGTATTGCCTCAAATTTGAAATTTGATTGTAAAATTTCATCTTCAACTTTTAATATTGATAAAATAATTTCTGTTCATTTTCAATATATATAAGATATCAATTCCAATAATCATCATTATTTAGATGATGTTTCATCATTTCATATAAGATTTATGGTTAATCATAAACAGCAGCATGGCCAGCATTATATATTGTAACAATAGTAAATTTCTCTGTTTTTTTGAAATTGCCTACTGTGCTTCCATTACTTTTAAAAATAGATTTTTATGCAGATTTCCATTAAAAGATTTATTCTGACTTTAAACTTGATAGCCAATTTTGTGTTCCCGCGTGATTTATACTCGCATCCATTTAACCATCATAGAAAAGAACTGTCCCTTTGTTTAGTAAGTCTTCAATAGTTTTGGTCAAATCAAAAGAGAAATCTGATTCCATCTCCTATTTTACTTATTAATTACAAACTTAAGTAATACTGTTCGTAATTCCAAATTAATCTTTATATTTATTCATAAAACTAATCCAATCATTTGATCTTATTTCTTCTTGTTTTAATAAAATATTTGTTAAATCAGTTTTTGTTAAATTTTCTAAATTATTTTAGTATGATGTAAAAGCTTATCCTGCTAATTTATCTTACTACTTTAAAATCATTGATTATATTTGATATTCTTCCTTCTTTGTAATTTACTTAAATTCATCGCTTATATATCCATTCACAAATAAGTATGAAGATGTTGATGGTATTTAATGTAATACGCTTTACAAGCCATTTCCAATAATAATTCCTTAATAATTGAACTTGATATCACTATTAAGTAAACTGCTAGAGAATAGAGGAGCAAAATGACCTGTATAACTGAATCCAGTAAGATAAGTTTAAGTTAATAAGAACTCAGGATGAACATTGAAAAATTCAACCATAAATTCTACAAAATAAGTTGAAGCTTATAATGTAGAATTAATGGACATTTCTCCATAACTAAATCCAGTTCCAAAAGGTTAATCAATAAATAAAATAGAAGCAACGTCGCTCCAACTATTATCTTTTTTTTCAATTGTAAAGTCAACATCAGATTTTGCAATGCGGAATGGACCAATCAATTCATAAAATGCACTCTATGATGAACAACCAGGACCTCCTTAAAGCCAAATCAATAATATGTGGTCTTTAGTGATTTTTTACTCGTTAAGCCCTTTTTAGTACACTAATTGATAAAACATGTTATTCTGTTCTTTAGATAGCCCTGTGGCTTATCCACTTTCAACATCAAAATCAATCGCTAAATATTTGCTATATAATTCTAAGAGCTTGTAATTTAATTTGGTTTACCTTTCATTGATTTTCTTGTTATAGCTGCGTGTGTAAAACATATAAAAAGGTAAAAAAACATTAAATAATTATGCAAATATTTACTACAGAAATTTATAGAATATTCAGAATAACATCTAATTGAAAATTAAATTAATAATCTATCTATATACAATTTATTTGCATTATTTATTGAAATAGTAGAATTCAAAAATTGATGAAAAATGAAGATCATATTTGGTTAAATATTAGAATTACTCAAATTTTCTACTAACTTTTTTATCAATTCTGTTAAAAAGGGAATTTGATATCAAATTAAAATGGTACCATTCTATAGTGAATTTTTTAGGGTTTGAACATTTTTCATAGATACTATTATTGTATTATCTTTGAATTCGGTTTAATTCATAAAAACGATATAAATAAAAATAAATGACAGATAAAGGCGGAGCTAAAGGAGGAGCAGGAGAAGAGGGAAAAGAAGGAGAAGATAAAGAGCCAGAGAAAGGATGTTGCGATAAATATGCCGAATGCTTAGTCGTGACTGGTAAAGTAAATAATCAATTTCTATATGCAGGCTGTCTACTCTTGTTGTCTGGCCATTTGTACATGTATACGAGAATGCTTGGCATTTATATGGTACCCATGCAAAGAAAGATGTTGCGGATGCCTTGATAATTGTGATAAGCATTACAATTAATGGAAAGATGAAGGATTTACAGATGTATGAAATTGAGAACTGCAGATTTTGTTTTTATAATTAAATTTTCTCCAGAAAGATCATTTTTGTTTTTTACAGTTATTTGCATAACATCTTGATACAATTTCGAAAAAAATAATATAATATTTCAAATGAAAGTCTCCATCCTATTATAGAAATATTTAATTTGAAAGATATGTGTTTAGTTCTAATGATATTATGTTACCTAGGCTATGGAATTATTTTAATAATACAGAATAATTAAAATCAGAAAGTAATTTGACTGTCTTCATGAATTTTAGCACTCTTTCCTTCTAGAAATGCATATTTCCTTAATTCTTTCGATACCCAATAAGGACAATCAGGAATGGCCGCTCCAAGGATATATTTAATAAGTAATAATATATGTTCTATAGCTGCAAGAACTAAGGCTTAAAATAAGGGATCTGTATCCCCAATCAATTTTTCAAATTCTGATTTATTTACGATTCCAATCACTATGCAATTCATGAAGGTTGAACAATAATTCATAATCTCAAAAATGGATAGCCAAATTCCAATTGAATCAGCAGCTTAAGCTCTCTTTAGTAAAGTAAAATCTTACCTCTCTTTTTAACACTTTTTAGTAATTGTAAATGGAAAATTGTAGGTTAATATATTAATTTAACAGAAAAAAAAGTGGAGCAGCAGCAAAGGCAGGAGAAAACATTGTTGTATATCCAAATTGAATGGCTATACTTGTATACTCATTATAAAGTTCCTTTTATGGTTATTTATTATGACTATCCTCCATTATTTACATAAATTTAATCTGATCTTGAAGGGGCAACTTTTCATCAACATATTACATTTCGCAAATTTTGAAATCTTTACAAAAGTCATTAAATAAATCAAATTAGCCCTCCAGCCCCCATTTTAAATATTTGTAGAATGAATAAGGCATGCAATTGCTTGTTAAATTGGATATTAGTCCTCTTGTAATAATTATGCTGGCTACTGATAAGGTTAATTGAGTTTGGTCAGATTTAAATAATACAGCATATACAACAGAGATATAGGAGATTAAGAATTCAAACAAAAACACTTTTAAAACGTAAGAGTATTACATTGCTAAATCAAATTTATGATTTTCCCAATTTACAACTGATTTACACAAACGTTTGTATAGGTCACAAAAGACAGTCATGCTTACTCCATTAAGAGAATTAATTATTATTGGCATATAGATATTGTTAGGATCTTGGTTTTATTGCCAAATATTGAAGGCAAAGAAGCTCACAACTATAATAGATATCCCTAACAATATTACTGGGAATTCAACTATCAGCCTTCTTTTAAATGTTGTAAACGAATCATAAATTCCAATTTTATTTGTACATTGATTGATAACATATTCACCAGTGTACATTACTCTTTAAGGTTCTTATTATTTGAATTTATGCATGTCCCAAATATATTTAAACTCTGATTCTCTGTTTTTCCATTTTTCCATGAATAATGTTGCCCAAAGTGACATAAACAAAGCATAAGCTGGTAAAATTGAAGCACTTAAATATATTAATTAATTGATACTGAACTTTATCAGCAAATAGCTGATATAATTGTATAGCGGAACCTACTAGAGCTGGAATAATAAGCCATCCCACAATTTACACATTAAAGGATATATACCAGGCAATCACAGGTCCATAATATGCTGCTATTGAATTTAATGGTCTTAATGAAAATTAATGAGTTTAAAATCTGATTGTATCTCTAATGCAATTATTTTATAGTTCCTTCCATAACTAATCAACTTTTTATGATTTTGAAATGTCTTCAAGCGGATAATGAGATATAACTAAACCCTCTAGTATAAATTTATCTAAATCAAATTCTTCATTCAACGTGTTAACAATGAGAGATTATATCTGCAAAGGTTTAGGAAATTCATAATGAGCATAATCCCTATATTTAAATTTGGCTAAATGCTAGAATTAATAAGGATATTACTTTCTTAGTAAAATGATAGCATTCAATTTCATATTTATCTGCCAGTTTATAAATAGTATGTGCTGTTAATTTCAACACATAATAATGATGTTTGATCCTATTTTCTTTAGTATTCCTAATATAATTATAATTTGGAGTATTGACTACGATGAATTCGAAGTCCATATCATTTTATTAAAAGGATTATCTAATATTTTGTAATTGTAACATAACAATATCTTGATTAATATCCAAAGATCCTTTGGTTTAAAGAACGTACATATATCCCATAAAATTAAAACTTTACTCATGCTTCTTTAGATATTAATTCTCATAAAATTTGACCATTTTAGTATCAAAAGTAAGTTCAAACGGTTTTAAACATCTATGATTTAAGACATCTACCGAAACTCCATTTTCAACTAAAATCTTCATGCATTCATAATTGTTAATTTCAATTGCTAAATGTAAGGCATTAGAAGGATTCAAATCAGTCATCATATTGAAAGCATTATTCTAATTATTATAATCAATAATACTTTATTAAATATAACTTTGCTCTACTAAGTCTTACTTAATTCCTCTTCTGTAATGTAAGGTTATTTTTCCTTCAGTTCTTCTAGCTCTTTGTATTTATATTCATTCTCTAATATAAATCTAAGAATATTATATTTTCCTTTGTTTGCTGCAATATGTAAGCAATTAAATCCTTAATATTAAATTAGAAATGGATTGCATCCCATTTTTAAGAAGAAAGTAAAAAATTCTATTGACTCTATTCTTGTTGACCAAAATTATAATCTACATTCAAACAATTGTCTCTTATTTTAACTCTTGGCATAATGAAAGATGTAGTAAGGTTCATTATTAAAAGTTGTGCTTTTCCTTTTAAATAATTTCTATCCTGGTTTCTTTAATGAGGGTTTCATAGATCTAAACTATTAGACATCCTTCATAGAGAATCTAAAGTCCTCTTAAGATATTTGCATTTCTTGAGAAAGTTACCTTCCAAACTAAGAAGGGGCACATGACTATTGGCATTATGATGGCTAATATCGTGATAATTCAGAGCGAGAATAAATATTATTTGATTTAAATAGACGAGGAATTTCATCATCTGATTAGAGTAGATTTTTTTAATTATTTCTTTCGCTTTCCAAATCACTTTTAGAATTGAGTATTTTATTTGATTAATCCAAATAATTTTTATTAGGATCAATAAAAATTGTGTTGGTTGGTTGCATTATTTTCACTGTAGGAATTTTCTCTGCTTCTGGTTCATTAAGTTCTAATTATGAATCATCAAATGGAATTTCATTATTTATATGTTTATTAGGTAACTTTGTCATCTTCTCTTTGATGGACTTAAATTATTAACTTAGTTTTGAAGTTAAGGAATCTCTTTTTTGAG
Organism: Paramecium biaurelia; assembly: GCA_000733385.1. NCBI lineage: Eukaryota > Ciliophora > Oligohymenophorea > Peniculida > Parameciidae > Paramecium > Paramecium biaurelia. The sequence continues at coordinate 86,663 of JPFL01000209.1, read as the reverse complement.
AATTAGTACATGTCTATCGTACCTTTGACATTAAGGTCATAGTTGTCAAACCTGCATGTAAATAATTTTAGGTTCTTTCTTCAGATTCACTATCCATTTCATTTGCAGGTTCTTTCAAATGCAATCTTTCTCTGCTATCATTCCCTTAGGATTTTAATGATTGGGATCTAAGAGTCATAGTCATTTATGTATTAAGGTTCCGAATATTTTTAAATTGGTGATTGTATATTGTTTATGCGTATTCCACTACTGTTGCAATAAATATACCTTTGTAGTTTCTCCTAAAATATATGAAATTTATCAAAATACTAATAATCCTAAGGTCTATTCTCTAAGAATAAATAATCAACAGGATACATGCCAAATTAGTCTAGTTGATATTGAAGATCAGGGTAATTTGACAAAAGGAATTTAATTAATTCTGTATTTCCATAATAATAGGCCCAATGAAGTGGAGTAGCTCTTTTATATAGATTATCAACTGGTACTACAGCCTTATTTTCAATTAATAGTTTGATAAGGCTAAATTAAATCAAGGAGTCTTGTTCTTTCATGAAGCTGTAAATCATTAGAAAATTGAATGTACCCTTTAATACTCGCTAATTCTAAAGGAGTGTAATGATGTATATCAGTCTAATTAAGATCAATGTATTAAGAGTAGGATTATAACCAATTTTCCAATAATTCCAATTAACCGAAATAGGCAGCCCAATGAACTACATTACGTTTTTAATTGTCAATCATCTTAAAAAAGAGTTAAAGTCCTTTCAAATTGCCAGCTAGATTTTCACGAAAGTATGTTGCTAAAGTTTACGCGTTACCATCTTTGACCCATTCTAGTAATTGAGTTTGGGTTATCTTATACATTAATATTGAGAAGAAATAATAATTGATTAATTCATTTATGAAATATCTAATAGTTTTTAAGATACAAAAATGAGTATTATCAAATCTTGATGTATTAATCTGAGCCACATTTTATGTAAGTTCAGAGACCTAATGACATTATAACAGATAATTAATTAATGAAAACATTGCATTTTCAAGATTAAACATTCATCTAACCTTATTATACGCCTAGAGGAGACTCCTATAGATATGATTATCATAAATAATAAACTATGTAGCTTTTGAATAAAGTGAAAAGACATCTTCAAAAATGTGACTCAACTAGATATCGAAGTGAGAGAAGATCACCTGTTGATGTTAAGTATTTAGATAATCAATTGAGAGATGAAGTTAAAGATGACTATGTAGAATAAAATGCAGACCAAGAGTTTAAGATATTAAATGGAACATGTTTGAAAGAAATGTTAGCATATAACAACATTCAAGATGTGCATAAATCAGATGAAGAATATGAGTTTGCTTAAACTATAATGCCAAAGCAAAGAAGATTAAAGAAATTATAATCGACTATATTAGTTACTAAACTAGTAAGGGCAAAAGGTATAGATAAGAAGTCAATCCAGTAAATTGATAAAGAAAAATTTGAAGAATTCATGTCAATACACAAGGATTAAATAAAAGCAGACAAAAAATCTAAATTACATAAACTGAAACTTCCCAATATTCCAGAGGCATCTTCTAGAAGATTTTAGAGAGCAACCATAACAACTTTCAGAGAGCTTAAATAAAATTCATCTGAAGTTGATGGTTCACCTTTGGTTTAAAGATAAACTTCATTGACATTAATATCAGATACCAAAATTCCAATAGTGAGGTAGGGATAATCAAAAAAAACAATTGGTTTATTAATTGATAGAATAAATGAAGAAAAAACAGCAATAATTGAATAAAAGAAAGACATCAAAACTTCAATAGCAAAAGTATAGAAACATTTTGATAAAATAGATATCTTTAGTAAATTAGATAGACAAGAAAAATTTAATTATTTAAAATTTGAATAAAGAATTTTTGGTAAAGGTAAACACAAGAGATACTTTTGAAATAATTAATTTTTTTGTTAAAAGCTTTTAAATTCAATAAATATAAATAAAATATAGATTTTATGAATTAATTATAAATAGATATTATTAATCAAAGTATTTAATAAGAAAAATTTAAGTACTTTTTTTTAAATATCTTCAAATGATATTCATCGAATATTTAACTAAAATCAAGAAATAGCTGTAAGTATTTGACTTTTGGTTGTAATAGAAAGAATTAGATTTAATTAACCAAAATACATTTATTATGTTAAGAGATATCTCATGTATATTCGATTTAAATTTAAGTTTGGAGAGTTACAAATTATTAAATAATTATAATTAAGAATGAATATAGAAAATTATGAATAACATGAAAGCAAAAAGAAAATGATAACCCTTATACATGTGGAATGTTAGAAAATTATTATTTAATAAATGTAGATATCATTATTTAATGAATATTTTCAACAAGATTATCATACATTATAATTCAACGAATTAGAAAATATACAATAAGAATGCACATATTATCAATTTGATTTTATATTTCCTTTATGTCATTTATTAAATAATATTTAATTTGTTAAAAAAAATAAATGATTAAAGTTCAATTTTATTTTATGTCTCCTATTACTGCACATTATTTACTTACAAGACCATTTCTTATTAATTAAATGAATTGTTTATATATATCATTAAAATAGGTTAAATGTTAAGAAGTTATTATTATATATATTTATGATGTATTCTATAAGGTTTAAATTATTTCTAATCTTTTTTTAGATATAAATGTGATAGATGTAATTTTCAACACTCCTTTCAAATAAATCAAAGCACATAATAACAAAGCTCAAACTTATTTATAATTAAAATTGAGAGGATCAAGAAAAGCAAAATTTGATATAAAGATATGTGTTATTAAATATGTTATTCAATAGAAATTCAAATCAACTCCAACTGAACACAAGGTTGTGTCACCAACATATTACTTTATGGATGGTGTAGACCATCCACCTAATGCGTATTTTGCATAATCACTGAAGGATGGATTATTGTCATAATGAGCATACCAAAGAGGATGAGAAGTAAATTTGGCACATGCGGAAGCTGATCCCATAATGGTTGACCATTAATATTATGAAGCATAGATTCCCACTAATCTCTTTTTGGCAGTAAATGCATTCACAAGATCTTATAAGAATTGGCAATTTCCTGTATGATCGGAACTACTCCATCCACATCCTGTGCTTGGGTTTGATTCAACATCAAGCCAAACAGTTCCATATTCTGAACCAAATACATTATCAAACTCAGTCACTTGAGCAGAAGCAGTCTTTTCTATTTATGATAAATTAAAATTATTACTTCCTTTGCATGGGAAAAAATAGGCATCACCAATCAAACCTGCAGCTTTGGCATTCTTAAGATTTTAATGACCAACTGAATCAACTTCCCCAAAGCTCTTGTATCCTCTGACAATAGCGAAAGAATAACCAGCATTTTTAACACAGGAAAAGTTATTAAAGGAGGCACTTAAATCAATACCTTTGGTGGCCAAAGTTGTAGAGATGGAAGCGAAGATTACTAATGCAACCAAGATGGATGATCTCATTTTTGCAATATATATTAATAATAATGAGAAAAACACTATTTAGTTAAATAGAGAAATTATGTGACATCATTTGATCTATAAATTAAAACAAAAATAAAATAAAAATGTATGAAATCACATTAATTAATGTATCTGCTCTCTAATTAATTTTGACTCAATATTCATCTAATTCTACTAAATTTATATATTCTTCTTGATTGATTCTATTAAACATACATCTATGTTTAAAGATTTATTTTTGATATTGAATATTAAAACTTTATGATAAGTTAACAATAGCAACAACAACACTTGTGATTATTTACTGGAATGTTCTCCTGAATTAGAATTTAAATAGGAAATAAGGTTATTTATAAGTTATTTGAGATCTCTCAAATCTTAATTTGTATATATTTGTTTATTTTGAGTATAATTGATTAAATCCTTATGTAAAATAACCATAGTATTAATTTCAACTTTACAATTCACATGATTAGGGATAAGTTCCAATTAATTACTCAAAGTTTTTATCAGTTATTGTATTGAAGATTTACCTTAAAATGGAGAATGTTGTTAATAACCAAAATTTCCACTTAAACTATTTGTTCTTTTAACTCTTTCTGTCTTTGGATTTCTGAAAGTTGTAAAATAATCAGATCCTTTATTGTCATCAAATTAGAATTCTGAGACTTTCACTAAGTCTAAGTCATAGTTCTATTTATTTGAAGTATTTGTTGAATGTGATTATAAAGCACTTGGAGTTCTACAGGAATCATTATTACTATTTAACTTTTGTTGAACATGATGAATCTTTTCCAAATAATTATTTAACTCTGATCTTTGTGTGTAAAATTTTGAATTTTAAGAGTTGCTTCTTTCCCTCTCCACTTTTCCTGGATTTTATTTTAGTTTTTCTTTTAGATCTAAATAACTTGTATTCTATTTTTATTTTTCATTGATTGGAGTTTTATTCTCATATCTTTTTGTTACATCATTATTAAGAAAAGCAGTATTACTAAAACTTCTATTATGTTTATTGATTTATTAACATAATGATTCAGTTCGTTATTTTATTCTAAGCATCTGTATTGAATACTTTGACTAATTGTAATTTTGATTTTCCCTTTGAGTTGCAATTTAAGTATCCTCTTTCACTGTTGAAGTAGGAGAATCTTATTAATTGTCAATAGTTTTTAAATTGATGTTAACAGAATTGAATAGGTCTTCCCAACTCCATCTTTTCTCTTCATTGATCTAAAGACAACCTTTAATGAGTTTCTTTGTATTTTCTGAAACTTATGGATGTACTGGAAAAGACAAGGGCTAGTTTATTAAAATTAATATTATTACTTTAGTATCCAATTTATTCATTAATTCGACAAGGTTCTATGAATGCCAAGGAGTCATACCATAAAGCATCTCATATAAGATTAAACCTAATGACCAAACATCACACTTGGAAGAATATTTAGTTCGTTTTAAGATCTAAGGACTCATATATAATGGAGTGCCAACTAATGAATTCATGATAGTGTCTAGATTGGCATCAATTTGTTTGGCAAAACCAAAATCAGTAATTTTGAATTGGTTGTCATGAATTAGAATGTTGGCTGGTTTAATATCTCTATGAATGATTCCAATTTTAAGTAGAGCCTTGATTCCTAATAATAAATCATTCATGATCTTGAGTGCTTCATCTTCTGGAATAACTCTAAATATATGAATATAGTACTTTCTATTCTTGATAAATTCCCTTAAGTCTCCTCCATTACAATATTCTGTTATTATGTATGTATTATTAGCACTTTGTAGGACATCTAACATTTTAACAACATGAGAATCATTAATCTTCTTCATTATTTCAATTTCTGAGGCAATTAATTGATTGGCATAATCAGTAAGGAGTAATTTTTTGTCAATTACTTTGAGTGCAACAATTTTATCTAAATTAGAAATGCAAATATACTATCTAAGGTATTTCTTCCTGCATAAACTGTGCCATAAGCACCTTTCCCTAATTTGGCTCTGAAACTGAACTAATAATTCTAAATTTTTTTATCAGGAGGGTAGCTGAGATGTTACATTTTATATTTTGAATTTGAAATATTTATTTAATGTTTAGAATTATAGTATAAATTAAAATTTATGGTGAAAATAGTTTGATTGAATTAACTCATAGTTAATGACAACAGTTAATTAATCATTTTCATTAATTGTTTTGAAATGCTTTCGCAAGATTACCAATATTTATCAGATACATAACATTTTTTTATTGATTTTTAATTATATATATATAAAATGGCAAAGTTTTTCGAAAATATTTGGGAAAACATACTTGTAATTGGCTTAGGAATATTGCCACTTCTTTAGAATTTAATTGGTTTAGTGTGGAAGAAATAAAATAAAAGTAAGAACTCATGAATTTAAGGTTAGACTACTAGGCAGCCAAGTTAAAGTTTAAGGAAAAGAGAAGTATTTTCATTTTGAATTTATGTTCAATTTACACAAAAATAGCAATCTTAAGTATGTTTACACTTTTGTCAATATTACAAATAATCATCAACACTTAATTTCATTCAGAGTATATTGTGTGATTTAAACTAGTTACGTTTTGATTATAATTATAGAATTTTGTTAGATAATAAATTACTTGTTAGCAGGATTACAAGTATTTGAAGATGCAGATAGATATGGATAAACAACATTTGTTACTCAATTCAATCTCATTGTATTTTATGGAATATCTATATAGTTGCAATTTCTTTGTTTCTGTGGCTTTGCTGTAATCATGTTTACCTGGTAGATAAATAATAAAGATAAATTTGTGATCAGACATGAAGACATTAGTTGTTGGCTTATGTTTATCCTAAGAGGAGTTATTCTTATGTTATTTTCAGTCTTGGTGTTCTTTATGCCATAAGATAAAAAACTTCTATAGACTATTATATCAGAGTACAAATACAAATAATAGTTGCTTGGTAATGACGAAGAGACCTAGATAAGGTAATAACTATTAACAAATGAATCTACATTTACATTTTGTTAACCAGATTGTTAAAAGTAATAAGAGGTAACTAATATCTAAGTGAACTCTTATTAAGACAACAAAGATGTAAATACATAGCGAAAATATATCATTTATGAAATTACTTTCATATATCAAGGCAAACATAAAATAGTATTTCGATCTTTTAGTGATTTCCTAACATTTCATAGAGATTTATCCTTAACATATCCATCTATCCAATTACCATAATTTCCTTAAATGACAAGATATCTATCTCCATAAGACATTGATAATCGAAGATAATAATTAGGCATATTTTTATAAGGAATATCAAATCAATTCAGCGATAATGAATTGCTTTTAGATTTTTTGAATGCCACTGGGAAGTGTTTTCAGTATAAACCAAAAATACCTTTGCCATAGTAATAATAATAGAAACCAAAAAAGATTGCAACATAATAATAATTTACAAAAGCAAAATCAATACAAAGTTTGATTCCAGAAACAATATGGGAAGGACAAAATGATGAAGATGAAGAGAGTATTGAGGTTGATACAAGAAAAACAAAGAAGGCTTCTACTTATGTGTAAAAACAATTTGGAGAAGAAAAACAATATTAGAGATTTAATAGTGCTAACGATCTTGATGAGGATTAGAGAACCTTTGACTTTGAGAAACCTTCAGATGGTATTATATTTATATTTGATATATTTATAGATTAGATAGGATATGAATAATTTTAAGATAATAATTCTTTTGAGGAAGAAGAAAAGCATTCATCACAAAATATGATGATAATGTAATGAGGATTATTTTGCTTTATATACTATTTATATAAATATATTTTAAATAAAAAAGATATGAGAGGAAAACCATAATCTCAAGCAGCTTAAAAGCAATTACCTTAAAAGTAAGGTAATGCACGTAAACCTCTAGAAAGGTATAGATAATAATTTAATATAAATAGACCAGGATTGACAGAGGATGAAATAGATGAAATCAGAGAAGCATTCAATCTATTTGATACAGAGGGCACTGGAAGAGTAGATCCACGTGAATTGAAGGCAGCTATGTAGAGTTTAGGTTTTGATTAAAAAAATCCAACAATTTTCAATATGATTGCTGAATTAGAAAATGAAGGGTATTTAATGCAAGATAAGAGATAGAACTGATATTGATTTTGATTAATTTTTAGATGCAATTACATCTAAATTAGGTAATAGAGAGAGTAAAGATGGAATAAATAAAATATTTGATTTATTTGATGATGATACCAGTAATAGCATCAATTTGAATAATTTGAAAAGAGTAAAATGAGAATTGATAAGTTAGGTAGCCAAAGAATTAGGTGAAACAATGACGGCTGATGAATTGGCTGAAATGTTAGAACGTGCTGCCTCAAATGGCAGAGAAATTACAAGAGAAGACTTCTACAACATTATGGTTAAGAAGACATTTTGATAACCTTTCAGATAACACAATATATATATATTTAATAATAAAATGATTAAATTGGAAGCACACTCATTTCAAAACAAAAATATATCTCAACCTATGTTCATATAAGAGAACTCTCCTATTGATATTGTAAAGTAAAAGAAAATAACTTTCAGGAGAGAATAGATGAATGATGATTAGAACTTCTTTATTCAAGTATATAAAACAATCTAATCCAACAGACTGAAGATTTATAAGAAATCATCTCAATCAAACCTGATAATCCAGATTTAATTATGAATAGCTTTACCAAAATTGCCATTTAAGAAGACATCTCAGATTTTTAAGCTTTGGAATTCCATAATAGAGCTGCAAAATTATTAGAATTTTATACTTTAAATTAGTATTTACTTATTATAATCTAGAATATAAGTTTAATACACATCAGTTCTATTCTCTAAAATTAATCATGCTATTATGTTAAAGAGATATGCAGCATATGATGAATCCTTACGTTTATTATTAGATTGTGAATAGATTCTCAAAATTAAAGGAAAAACCTTAAAAAAAGGAACTTTTGATACTTTATAATTGGCAAAGATTATATAAAATAAATTACTTAGATTGAGAGTAATGTTTTAAATTACTTTGTTATTTTCTGAAACTAAAAGGTATTCAATACAATTTTTAGACAAGAAATAAGTAGGCTTTAGACATAGCATAAGATGCTTTAAAAGTTTTAAGGAGCATTATTTAATCTACAATTAAATTATGTTAACAAATTACTCTATTTAACAATGTTAATAATAAAAAATAGAGAGCAAATTCTGAAATCAATTCTCCCATTTAAAAGAATTCTTAATCATAGTCAATTTGTTAACCTTAATAATAGCCTTAGACATTGAGCTATCCATAAATAGTGGAAATTGTATTTAAGGAGATATTAAATTCAATTAGGAGTATAATGCCTTAAGATGATAAGTCTAATGATGGGGGTAGTTAAAATAATCTATTAATTCGTAATCATTAGAATAGAAGTTTATCCTTATTTACAACAGAGTAAATATTTCAGACTCAAATGAATAATTAATAAAATAAATTATTTACTATTATTGATGACAATCATCCTATGTTATAAATGTAAATTTTGGGATTGATGCAATTAACATATGTAGATTTAGAGGAATTATTTCCCATAAATAGTTATGAAATGGTTATAGCAGAAGAAGTAATATTAGAATTGGTACTTCATTCTAGAATACATTATAGATTATGTTAACTGGCTTAAGTTTTTATAGTATATCAACAGAAATAAGATTCCTGAATAATCAACAAAATAAAATGAACATTGAAATCTGGTTAGGAAAAGCTTTGGAAATATTTTATACATTTGTTCCTCATAGAAGTTCAATCTTCTCTTAAATTTATTAAGTGTATCAAAAACTGTATGGAGTGGATAAATAATCAATCGTATTATATTAAAGTCATTCAATTAGCCTGAAGATGAAGAAGTTGAATATCACACCAAGTTGCTAAAGCCTCATATCTTTAATAATAGAGCAACACTATCAAATAAAGTTGTAATTATTGTCAAAGTCCCTAATTTAAATAACTAAACAAAAGAGCCATGTAAAATGTCAAATCAATCTAATACAATAATTACTAAACTGTAACAAACTCTAACAGCCAAAAAACAAATTCTATTACAATAAAAACATTCTACCATTCAATAGGAAACTGAAAAAAAGTTTGAAACATAATAAGAAGAATTAGTAATCTCACCAAAATAATAATAATAGCTATTTATAAAGAGAAACAAAATTCTATAACCATAATTAGATATAAAACAAAGAGTAGATATTCTAATGAATTAAATTTTAACTTAATAGGCTAAACTCACTTAAGAAAAGTTAAAATAGAAACATACACCTATTACTACTCTAAAGTAGAAGTATCATATTAGCACTAAGGTTTATGATGAACCAAAATTGCTGAATCTCACAATTTCATAATAATTAAAAACTGTAATTCCAATTAGTAGATCATTGTCTAACTCTCGTAAAGCAAGTTAAGCTCATCTTAAAAGTTAAAATAAAGATAGTGCAAAGACTTCTTAATTAAGATATAGAAATTAGATTAATACCCTACCTGGTGATGAACCTTCAAAATAAATTGCTTAATAGATTTCTACTTAAGTTGTTAGTTTAAATCGTCAATCTAATGTATTTTTCTCTTCATTTTATTAGAAATACTCTTTACTCAAAAGGAGTGATTCTGTCAAAAAATAAAAAATTCCCTTTAAATAACGTTGAAATTACTTATAAATATATATTTAATATATGTCTACAGAAGCAGAAATCAAAGAATTTCTTAAAAAAAAAGATTTTTATGAGATTTTAGGAGTTTCAAAGACTGCTACAGATGAAGAACTTAAAAAAGCCTATCGTAAATTGGCTTTGCTTTATCATCCAGATAAAAATAAAAATCCTAGTGCTAATGAAGCTTTTAAGAAAGTTGCTCAAGTAGACAAAATAATATTACTTAGGCTTATGATTGTCTTTCTAATTAAGATAAGAGAAGAACTTATGATTAATATGGTACTGAAGAACCAGAATAACATTATTAGCATTATAGACAATAATGGGGAGAAAGTCCTGCTGAATAAATATTTCGAACTTTCTTTTCATAAAATGGAGGCTTCGATGAAGTATTTGGGAATGGATTTAGTGCTGGATTTGGAAATGGTTTTGGAGGATTTTAATTTGGTTAAGCTGGTCCTGGAACATTTTATTATTCCAATGGTCCAAGAAGACATCGTGGTTAACAATAATAACATTAAAGAAGATAAGAATATGAAGAAGAAGAATTTTTGAATTAAAGAAGACATATTAATAGAGGAACTAATTGGATACAACTTATATGTTATCTGATATTTATTTACATTTTCTTTGGGAGTTCAATAGGTTAGTTCTTAAACTATGTGTTTTCTGAAAAACCTTATCATTAATAAGTTAAAGATAGTACTTATCGACATTTGTTAGAAACAGAAGTATGTATAATATAGATAAATTAGATTTTAGAATAGAAATTCTTTGCTAGAGATGAATATTTAAGGAAAGATGAAATGTTTAAAAAGAATTATGAAGCAGAAATTGATAGAGAATATTTAATTGATTTGGATAATTAATGTATTAAGTCCAAAAATGAAAGGTAAAGATTATTACATGAAGCAAAAAAGTCTTGGTTTGTTAGTACTCAAGAAAAATACTATAATTAAGCTAATCAAATTAGTCTGGCTAGTTGTAACTAAATAAATGAATATCGAAAAACTATTAAAAACTTTTCTCAGATTTTTAAAATATGAATAGTTTTGTGTACATTTATTGATATCAATTAATTGTATATATATATAGATGAAGCAATTACTAATTATATAAAAATACTAAAATCAATTGAAGTTATGAGGAGGTTGAAATTATAATATAATTCGATCAGGTGATTCAATTTCGTATTAATCAAATTCAGAATGACCAAAAAATATTTATTATTTTGCTAAAGGGGAGCATTAATCAAAACAAGGAGAATTTACAAAATTAGGTGATTGATATTCATGAAAATAATTTCGTTAAACAGGAGAAATCAGATCATCGTTTAAAAATTATTAGTAATGTAATTATTATTATTCCAATTCTTCTTATTTAGCATATTCGACTCCAGTTAATGCTTCAAGTTTTAAATTCATTTCAATTTTCTCCTTCTAATTTACTAACTTATCTTACACTTTATTATCTTCTTGTTTAATTGATTCCTCATCTTAAAATATTATGTCACTTTCTATTTCAATTTGATTTTAATTATTTTTATTATTATAATTTAAATAACCATCATAAGAATCTTATTCTTCTATTACAATACAATGTTGATTTTTATCATATTATTATGGTATTTTTCTATTTACTATTCCATTTTAATGATTTAATTCAAGTTTATTGAATTCTTGAACATATTATTGATCTCGAATTTTATTAAGTTTAGTTTTACTTAATTTATTTTTAAATTCAATTAAATTCTCTAAACTTTAATAAATATCTTTAATATATGTCCTAATAAATCTAATTTTTTTGATTTCTTATCTATTAAATAATTTAGTCAAAGGTTTAATACTTTTTGATTAGAATACAGATTAACTTGCTAAACAGTTATTAATTGTAAAGAATTCTGGAAAATTTCGATTTATTAATTTGGACAATTATTCCAGAGAAAATGGAGCAATTTCAAAATTTTTATTAAATGGTAAAGAGGCTTATTTCTCATAACAATTATACAAAATATTGTCAAATTCTACTTAATCAACAGATACATGAATAGATGAAAATTATTATAATGCTTATTTTTTCACCTAATCAATAGCATGACATTCATCTTATCCAATTGTTAATGATTCCCAAATACTGCAAACTATTTACTCAATTAATATGTTTTTCTTTGATTTGATATCGTTAAAATTAGATAATATTTATTTTAAACAATTTTAATCTAATTTTGGACATGGAAGTCCTATCAATTATAAACATTATTATTATTTTTCATAAATTTCTATTTTCTTTATAATATCTTCAACTGATATACATTAAATAGATAAATATTTATGAAATTCAGTATCAAAACTAAATTTATCTTACATTAATAATTGATCCTCTTATTTTGGCTCAGAATTTTAACTGTTTTCTTAACTAAGATTAGTTTCAGAATCAATATAATTCAAGAAAGTAGATGGAAAATAACATTTTTCCATCTATTTTTATTTCTTCTTCTGTCTTTTCGTTCTACAGTCCAAACTACCTTGATTAATGGTTGTAAATGTTTTAGCAGAAGTTTTGGTTTCTAAATAAGAAATTGAATTCTTTTCAGTTTAATTATCAATATCATTCTGTAATCTCAATCTCTCATCTTATTTTAAACTATATTTATCACTTAACTATAAATCTATATTTATTATTTTATCAAGTTCTCCAGATATTTAATTAAAACTATTAATTACCTCAGTTCCATTAATATAATCCTTTGATTCAATAATAATAAGTAAATTCCTAAATTCTTCCAATTTATCTATTATTGATTAGATGTATTTTCTCATTCTTCTCACATTTTTTAAATCAGTGATGTTACATAATTATTTAAAATCATCTGAAGATTTTGCATCATAAACTTAACAAAAGCATGGATGATGTAGATTCCTCAAAAACATTGGCATTGGACTTTCTAACAAAGCAAAGAAATTAGCATATTCAAACTAAGTATAAGGAATTTTACTATAATAGGGATTACAATATCGTGATTCAAAAAGTGATTCGATTTCTTGTTCCCATTTCTTGTTACTCCATTCTATTTTAATACCTTTTATTGTTAGGAATTATTCAACCCTACTCCTTACAGTTTATAACCTAGACTCTTGGTCTTCTATGCTGGTAACTTCACCAATGAAGCTTATTAACACTCTAATCATTCGTTTCTATTCATTTTCATTTTAGTCCATTATGCCATTAAGATAGGCAAATATTTGACCACTATTAACTTGAATGGTTGGAAAACCAAACAAGCAAACCAGTTGTCTTTTTAATAAGTACATATTGCACTTCTCTATTATTTTTTCTAATTGTTATTTCTCAGTTTCTTGATATTCCATCTCATATTATTAAGAATACCAAACATGTTAATTATCTAAATCGAACATATCATCTTATTCAGACATCAATTTATTTATAAATTATATTAATTATTCTAACATCACTATTTAAAAGACACTGTTACAAGCAACCTGATATCATTAATTCATTAAGACAGTTTTCGTAACTTTCTGTATTTCTAAATCATTTGCTTTATGATCTATTAAGGGAATAAAAGAATTCGATATTAATTAAAATTTATGAAAATCCATATTTGTGTAATTATTGAATTCTTTATTTATTGTTAAATAATATTTTTTGTTTTAAGTGAATTCAATTAAATCAATTCATAAAAAGATCATCTTAATTACTCTATATTTGTTATTCATAATAATAATTATTAGCCTCATATAAATAACAATTGGTAATATACCTAAAATAAAAATCCATATTTTTAAAATGTGAATAAACATATATCATTTTTTTTTATCTTATGCTTAATTTTATTTAACCAACTTATTTGAAAAAAAGTTCTCTAAAACATCAAAATATTATATTTAAGGTTTATTCTCAGATACTTAATTAATCTATTTCTCATTATTTTCATTCTTTTCTATGCTTTCTCCTGCTATACTTTAAGGATTATCATCATTTTTAGTCTATTACTTTGTAGGTTTAAAATATTCTGATAGAGTCTTAGATTTAAGAATTTTAATTTGAATAATTTTCTTTTCTTATGATTGATTCTATACTTAAGATTAATCATTTTATTTTATTGATGATTCATCTAAAATAGGATCTTTTATATTTTCATCTTATGATGTTTCCTTTCCAATTTATTCTATCGTGGATTATGGTAATACTACCTTTTTGAGTTAGAGTATCTTCATCTTATTTAGATAATATTCAACTGACAAATCTTACAATTAATTTGCTGATAGATGTAATTCCTCTCTAGATTCCCATTAGACTTTTATTTATTAAATTTTATTTAAGGCATTCATAATTCGACTTAAATATTCTCTTATTAATCTGATGTTATGTAATTCATTTTCATTTACTAATTCTTTAATATTAATGCCCTCATTAGTTTATAATGGAAAGTTCTGGCAAAATTTATGTAACATTTACATTTTGCTCCATTTACTAATTTAAGTAAATAAATTTAAAGTTTCGAATATAATTTAATATTTTTCTATTCCACTTAAATTTTTATTCATTTTCACATTAGACATTTGACAATAAGGAATTACAATTAAAGTGCTTTTTATTAACTTTTTCCATTTCTCTTCAGTCCATTCAAGTTTGATTCCATAATTTTCTAAATATTATTCAACCTATTTTTAAATCATAGTTTCTTTTGTTTCTACATTTAATATATCATCATTATCACTTTCAACATATCCTTCACCAATTGCTCCAATTAACTTAGATATTACAATTTCATCATTCAATTTAATTTCATTTTTATATAATTCAATAAACT
Organism: Paramecium biaurelia; assembly: GCA_000733385.1. Taxonomy (NCBI): domain Eukaryota; phylum Ciliophora; class Oligohymenophorea; order Peniculida; family Parameciidae; genus Paramecium; species Paramecium biaurelia. The sequence continues at coordinate 71,544 of JPFL01000209.1, read as the reverse complement.
ACTTTATTTTATCATAATTTAAATTTATTGTTGGAATTCCAATTTCTGTCAGAACTTCAAATTTAGTATTATAAAATTTCAGTTTTTGATTAATTTAATCCTCTACTTAAGTATCTATCTTTTTTTATTCCTATTCTTTGTTTCTTTAGATTTTTTATTTAGTAGTCTGTTTATTTTTTTTTGATTTTTAATTCAATTTTGTATCTACAGATTTGTTTTAATTTGATTTATTATCTTTTAATTGAGATTCTTTAGGTTAATCTTCTTTTTATTGAATATTCTTTTTTTTCTTCTAAGGATTTTTGAGTCTCCTTAGAGATTTTGATTTAATGATTTTTACTGATAAATTATTACCAGCCATTTTTCTATCACTACTAAAAATATATTACCTTGCTGCATGATTTTAACCTTTCTATTTATTTGATCTTAATTTCATTATTTTCTGGAAACTTTTAATTCTTTTAACATTAGTAGTAGATTTTTGACCTCGATTAGATTTCATTATTAATTATTAAAATTAATTAAATCACATTTAAATGTGGAAGTATAGTATATTTGTAGATTAAATAGATAAATGAGAAATTTAAGAAAGTAATAATTATTTGAAATTTAAAGAATTGAGGATTTTTTGAAATAGTTTCTTATACACAATAAACTTAATGATTTATATAGGATATAATTATAGATATTAAAATCTAAATGTATTAATGAATATCTTTTATTTTATTTAATTATAAACACTCTAAAAATTAATAAGAAAGGATATTTAAATTTGTTATTATCATAATCGAGCAATCCAGAATATAGGTTTTTAAATATTAGTATATTATAGGTTAGTGTATAATGACTTAGAGAGGCTTATTTAATATAATTATTATAATTATAAATATAATAAACAGTCAATGTTTAGGAAGCAGGATTTCAAAAAATTAGAATTGTTGGGCTCAGGTAAGAAACATACCAAGATTTATCGAGTATAACACATACAAACAAATAAGGTTTATGCTTTAAAAGAGATTGAAGCAACTAATTTAGAGAAATTGAATGAATACAAAGAAGAAGCAGTTCAACTCAGTAAAGTTTAAAATTGCGGTAATGTGATTCGATTTTACGGATACTACTTTGCTGAAACTCTGTATAATACTTTTCGTTTAGGAATCATTACAGAGTAATTATGATATATATATATTTATAGGTATATGGATCATAACACAAATTTGGAAAATTTATATAGGAAAAGGAAGAAACCTAATTAATTCTGGAAAGAAAATGAATTAGTAGCTATGTTGTTTAGTATAATATCGACATGTTCATATTTACAATAAAAAGGAATTTGCCATAGAGATATAAAACCAGCTAATTTATTTATGATAACGAATGGAGAATTGAAGTTAATTGATTTTGGTGAAAGCAAGGATTATTTCTTTGATTTAGATAATGAAGCAAAAAATACATATACAATGGCAACTATTAGAGGCACACCTTAATATTTATCACCTATTTTATGGAAGGCTCATGTTATAGATGGAAATAGTAGATATGTAGAACATAACATTTATAAATCTGATGTTTTTTCAACTGGTTTAGTTATGTATTAAATGAGTGCAATGTAAGAAGTAACAGGATTCAATAATACTTAACAAAATGAGGGTGAATCATTGATTCTATAGAGTTTGACTTAGTTAGAATAAAAGTATAGTCCTGCTTATGTGTCTATAATAAAATTGATGTTAATTTTTGAAGAGGCTCAAAGACCTTCATATGTTGAGATTGAATAATTGTTTATAGAACATGAAGAGAAATACCATTCAGGAAAGATATCTGAGAATGTAGCTATAAATGATTACATATTGTTGTACAATTAGCATTATAATACTATGTTAAAAAGAGGACCTCCTTATAGGACATCATAAGAGGCTGAAGTGTAATTTAAAAATGTGATCACTTAACATATGAAAAATGCAGGATCATCATAAGTGATTGAGTAATCTCAAAAAAAATCAAAATAACCATTAAGAGAGTAGTAGGCATCATCTTAGAAATAACAATAGATTTCTTAATAGTCTTAATAAGTTTAAGTTATAAAATAACCAGTTGTATCATAATCTGCTTTTTATAAGGATTCTACTTTAATACTAAATGATTCTTGTTTATGGTTTGAATTTGGTGGTAAGACAATAAGTAAATTTTCAACATCTAAATAAAAATGGCGTTAGATTGCTAAATTGGATGTGGAATTAGATAAACAATTTACAACTCTTTTTGTTCCTGATAAAAAAGCATTTTATTTAATAGGAGGATTTCAAGAAACAAATTTTCGAGTATATTAAAATGATAGATTAGAATTAATGAAACATTAAATTCCAATGAATAGATTCTTTTGTTCTTGTCTCTATTATAATTAAAAAATATATTGTATTGGAGGATATGATGAACAACATAAAATTTAATTATCATCTGTGTTGTATTATGATTTAATTTCAGAGAAATGGGTTTAATTAGCTGATTTAAAATAATCAAAAAGTTAAGCTGCATCTTGTAGAATTAATGATAATGAAATAGTTTTATTTGGAGGTTATAATAAAGAAGAAGGAACATTAGATACAATAGAAAGATACTTAATAAATGAGAATAGATGGGAAAAATGTAATTTGAAATTACCATTACCTTTAAGAAGATTTATGGCAGTGAGAGTTAAAAAGAATTTAGCTTTATTAATAGGAGGTTTAACAATGTATGCTAAAGAAAGTTAAAAAGTTTTGAAGGTGGATTGGGAGAAGAAAGAAATAATAGAATGTGAACCTTTAGAAAAAGGTAATTAAATGTTATATATAATGTTTAGGTGGAATTGTTGAGAGTGAAGTACTTCTTGATACTGAAGGTAATTTACATATATTTCTTGAAAATGCAAATGGAACTTCACCATATGCTCATATTAAATATTATTTTGATCCGAATGCAACCAAATATGAGACTAAAGCTGATTGAAAAAATATTTAGTTAAAGAATTTTACACTATCATTAATCTTACAAACTTTTTTTCAAATATTGGTTTAAAATGCTTTGAGCAAATTCTTAATGATCACGATCATAATTATGAGTATTAGGTCTTATAGAATATGATATGATTTATTTTCGATTTGGCTTTTGATCTTATAAATCTGTGTCACTATTAAATCTTCTGTTGATTTTATTTTAAAATAATTGAGGTCTAATGTTATTTTAATATTATCTCTTTCTTGTAGATTATGCTGTTTATGGAATCTTAATTTATGAATAATCCATAGAAACTTTTTAACTTTCTTCTTTCTCCTTTTCTTTTTCCTTAAAATTAAATTTCAATAAACTCAACTTTCTTTCTAAAAATTAACAATCCTTTTCATCTTCTTTTTTGAATACCTTTTTTATAATGGCAAATCTATTTTTTTATTCACCACCTAATTTAAAGAATGGTTTAAAGTTATTTGTTTAATAAAATGTTTAATTATGTTCTCTTATTTAATTACAATCACTAAACCATGTAATTTCATTTTATCTGGTACTACTTTTACTAGATTAGATTTTTGGAGATCGAAGTGGATATATCAAATTATTTGTTTATATTCTCATTGGATAACGAAAATGCTTTATTAATATTCCTCTTCTTTTTGGAGATTTTGATTATTCCTATTCTACGGTTCCTTCGACTGGATAATTAATTAATTGCAAAATCATAATAACAATAATTTCTAGTATAAAAGGGAATTCATATAAGTATATGTATTATTATTATTAAATAAAATTTGATAATAATCTCATTTTATTCTTTTACTTTATCATAATAATTTTATATAGATAAGTTATTTTCAGAATAAACAAAGATTTATATTAATTTAATTAATATAATCAATACTATTTTTTAAGAAAGTATGGATGATTAAAAGCTTAATGCACATCTAATCGATCAACTTAATTGTAAGCTAAACATCCTCTAATAAACTCTTTACATTCATTTGAAATGATAGGTTTTTATGGGAATGTGACTGTTTGTGATTTAATTATAATCTAATAAAATTATTTGTAATTATTACTTATTCTTTTAATATCTTTTCTTAACTCAATCCCTATCCAAATGGTTTTTATCCAAACAACATTTCAAAAAAGATAACTCCTATACTCCAAATATCAACTTTGCTTGAAATACTTGGTGGTTAATCCCCCATATGAAAACATTCTGGAGGCAAATACCAATAAGTTCCAACTCCTTGAGATGTTAATTATAATTTAGAATTATCATCTTCTAATACTTTACATAAACCAAAATCTGAGATCTTTAAATCATTTTAATGAAATAGTATATTTTGAGGTTTAAGATCATAATGAATAATTTTATTCTTATGGTTATTAAGATATTTAATTGCTGATATAATCTATGATATTAATAATTTGGCTTCTTTTTCTGGAAATGATTTATATCTCTTAATATAATAAGATAAATCTGGTCCATCACATAATTCCAAAACAGTACAAAATGAAGTTTTATCTATTTCAACAGAATCATAGAGTTTAACAATATTTTAATGATTAAGCTCTTTATGTACACCATTTTCTCTAATTGCATGTCTAATATAATTCTATTTAGCATGATCAGACCAATTAGAATTTAATTAATGTATTTTACATGCGACCTCTTTGAATTCTTATAAATCAAATGCCTAATAAATGAAGATTTATTACTTTATAAACTTCACTAAATCCACCTTTACCTAAAAGTGATAATATTTAATATCTTGATCCAATTAATGGATAATCATTATTTTTAGTAAATCTTGCATGTTCCTCTTCATATAATCGTTTCATTTATTTAATATGTAAGATCTTTTCAGTTTCTAATCTATCAATTTTTTCTTATATTTATTATTCTTCTTTTGCTATAAAATTTAATTTGACATTAATTGCTCTTATTTCAGTTTCTTCTTTATTTTTTGGAATTTTCTTTTTGTTTTCTAAATCTTATTTTATAGTTTCAAGATTTTTGGCTTATTCTTTTGCATCTTTAATTTCTTATCCTTCTATCCAAACATCAATAACATTTATTTTCTCTCTTTAAAGATTAAATTCTCCTAATCTAAATCGATTATTTTTAATTTAAATTTGTATTTATTGTTTTTTTAGTTTTTCATTATCAATGGCTAATAATTTCAGTACATCTTGCATTTTAGATTGTTAATCTGTAAGAGTCTTCATTTAAGTCTAGAATAAATACAGAAATTGTCTCCTTTAATTCACAATTCAATGTCTCAAGCTCTTTAATTCGTATCTCTTAGATAACAATTTTATTTTGTTTATCTTTTAGTTACTATTCAATGGCAGGATCATTTGATAGAGTAGTCTTATTCTTAAATGGAGAATCTTATATTGTATACTCAATAAGTTTCTATTCTCCTTTTGTGACTTTTAATTGTTTCTTTTATGCTTATAAATATTGAGTAATCTAATTATTTTTAATAAATTAACATCTTTTTATTAGGTTTCCTTTGTTTTTTTCTTTTTTTTCTACTAAGAATTTTTAGTCACATAATTGGTTTTCTTATGAACTGGACTCATAACTTAAGAAATAACAATATTATCAGGTGAAATTTCACTTTAAATGGAACATTTCAAATCTTCTTATTTTTTATTAGAATCGGTATTAGGTTAATTATTATCATTTTCATCATTTTATTTGTTTTTTTCAGTTTATAGATATTATTCTTAAATGATCTCTTCTTTTGATTTCTTATGTATTCTAGCTTCTAAACATATAAGTCTATCTAGTTATTCTGGCGGTAATTATTGATGCATAATTTATAATTAATAATATAAAATGAGCACCAAAAATATAAGACATCAAATAAAAAAGGATTGTAATAATTATAACAGTTAAAATATTTGAGATATAATGTAAAATTTTGAATATAAAATAATAATTTTTTAATATTTAATAGATTCAAGCAGTTGCATTTCCATTTTCTAAATAATGTTTTTTCTAAATCAATATTACTTCTTCTAAATGTTACCTATTATAAATATATAATATATTACTAATCAAAAAATTTACCTGCATACATTAAGACATCATCTGGTTTCTCTTCCAATACTCTAAATAAGAAAATACTTAGCATAACAGATAATTCTGGATGTTTTCTTAAATAGATTTCATTTGCCATCCTAAATTACACTTTCTTCTTTTCCAATTCAACAGCTTAACTTGTCACTAAACCTGGTTAACCAGCAATATCATGTGGATTAATGTATTTTTCTTTATCATACATATTACGGATTTAGTAATCATAATATTCATTGTTATGTTCTTTTTCTGATTGATTTGTAATATTTGTATCATTAAGATGATCAAATGACATTAAAATTGAATAATTAATTTAATAATAACTTTTCATAAACATATGTTTCGCTTATTCAAACTGTGCTTCTATACAAATCTTACAAAAATGATGAAGGACTTATAGTATTTGGAGATATAATACATTCTTTATTTATAATTATGGTTATAAGAAACATTTATAAAAAGATAGTACATTACTAAAATTACTTATGAGTTTAGGAGATTATGATATGTTAAGATGTATACTTATTATGATGATAATTGTGGATTCAAATTGATTAATATTGTTGACAAACTAGTATACTACTATTAGTTAATTAATGGTACTTTCTAAATGTTAAATGGTTGTTTATGTTGGGACTTTACTTTAAGCATTCATAAAACTTCATAATTCAATTACTGATAAAAAAAGATTATAGTATCCTTGATTTTGTGGAGTAAATACAAAAAGTAAAGATAAGATAAATAGAATGATTAGATTAATGTATATTTAGTATATTCAAAATAAACAAGATTATATTTTTATACAATATAAAATATAAAAATAAATTAAGAAAATGAAAAATAATCTAAATCTATGGGCACCTTTGGCAATGTAAATAATTTATATATGTATCAATCAGATTCATTGGAGTGATTCTCTTATATAATAAAAAGAAAAACGACATTACTCTAGGTTATCTAGGTTATGCATGTATCATTGGTGGATTTAGGTACAACTTCTTTTTATTTATTATTAGTTGGTTTGCTTACTCTTCAAAAGCTCTACTCCTCTTAATGGTATTATAACTATTAATATATATAGTATTAAAAATTTATTTAAGAAGAAGTTAATATCCAGATTCAATAATAAACTAAATAAATTTAGAAAAATTAATCAAAGAAAAAATAATAGATTAAGAATGATAATATAATTAAGACTCCAATATAACAATAATCAACAACTGAGATAACTTAATAATAGAAAGAGAATTAAGTATAAAAAGAAGTCAAGAAGGAAATTCCAAAATTAGTAAATTAAGAAAAATAAAATAAACCTAAATAAGAGGATGTATAATAACAGAAAGTCAAAAATATTAATAACTCTTAAACATAATAATAAAAGTAGACATAAAATAAGAAAGAGAATAAATAATAGAAGATAAATTAACCATTATTAGAATAATAAGATAATGATGATAATGATGATGAATGGGTTGAAGTAGGCAACAAAAAGAAATCATTGAATCGTCCGTAAAAAAAAGAAGATGAAATATAAATATAACAATAAAGTAAAATTGTGTAGTCATATACTCAAGATTAACAATCTTAAAAAAATCAAGTAGTTTAACAATAATAATCTATTTAACCATCAATTAATAAATAAGATCATCCAAAAATTGAATAAATAGAATCCAATAAAAATTAAAGTAAAAAAGAAAAAAAATAAAAATAAAAGATTGAAGAACCAATCTAGTAAGATGATGATGATGATGAATGGATCACTGTTGAAATCAAATAAAAAAAATAAAAAGATAAAGATGATGGAGATGATGAATATACAAATAATAATAATTAATAAAAGAGTAGAGGATTATTAACAAATGAGGAACATAAAAAATTAAAAGATGAAGTCAAATAAATAGAAGAGGCATGTAAATAGAGAATTTAATAAATTGATGATATACATCATTTTAAATAAATCTCTAAGTAGACATAATATAAAATCAAAAATGCTGATCAAATCCTCAATAATTAAAATGTTGTTTCTGTACCTAAAATTGATTTGAAAATGCCTGATGTATAACTTAAAAATTATACAAGAGAAGAAATAGATAAATTAGTTTAGGCTAAAATGCCAAAACCTAAAAATATTGTATCTAATGATGTGTTTATTGAAAAATCTGAACCAATATAAGTTTAATAATAAAAAAATTCAGAAACTGATATCAAAGTCTTAAAATCGAAATTCACTTTATTTAAACCAGTATAATTAGAATAAAAATAAAAGGAATAAATAATATATACTGATCCATCGATTAGTTTTATTATTAATAAGGATAAATAAAAATCATTCTTCTCTGGTCAAATAGAATTACCAACTAATACAATAGGAAAAGAGTTATTTGGAAGAGTTAAAAGATACAGAAGACCTATTTAAGTGAAAAACAAATCTGATACAAAATAAAATAAGAATGATGTTACTAATTAATAATTTTTAGCAGATAGTAATGGAAATGATAACTTTGAGCCTATACTTTAAGATTAAGGGAAGATGATCTTACCTGGTTATCATTAATTGGATGAAGAAGGTAGAAATAAATTGATAAGGGAAACAATGATAGTTTAATATAGATAAGATTTTGAAAATGAAAATATTTTAGAAGAGGAATCTATGAGTTAAATCTTAGGAGGAAAGTAAGAAATTATTCATTAAGAATACATTTTACTTTTAAATAGGTTTAGAGAACTTAGAAGAAAAAGTTTATAAGAAGGAAATTATGTAGAATATATTAGTTTAATTAAATAAATGGATGAAGAAATCTATTAATTATCAGAGAATGGGATTCATAAGATTATATAATGTTTAAATATAAAAGAGGAGGATTATTAAAAAGCATTTTTGCTTTATTCTGAGTAACCAGAATTTGTTTCATAATTGGCATTCTTTTAATAGAGTCTTAAAGATATACCACCTGCTAAATTTAAACTTAATAAATAATAGGGAATTGAATTAATTAAATATAAGATTGATGTAATTGAACATTATGAAAGTAATTAATAATTTAGTTCGGTTATGAAGATATTTCATAATTAGTAAGATAGTGATAACTCAGAATTTATGCCAATTATCTTGAATTCATTGATCGATGATATTATTTATTAGAAATATGGTTATGAGGAGGAGGACAAGATTAGGTTTATGAGTATATATTTTTGATTTATATTTTTTATTAGAGTTATACAATAAGGATTAGGAGATTAGAGAACTTTAATTTAAGTTAGATCATTTAGTGGAAAACCTTTAAGGAATAAAATAAGTTGAGTATTGAGAAATATATTTATCATTTTATAATTTAATATGGTTTCGATATTTCTTTATTATTAATTATATAAAAAATTATAATGGATAGAGCAGGTTAAGGTTAAAACAAGCAACTACTCCATTATGGATGTTTAGTTTATTTAATATTTAAGGATGATAATGGACAAGAGTAGAACTATTGTTTATATTATTAGATATCTAGTTACAGCAGATGGGTATACAAAAAATAAGATCCTTTTGAAAAAGAAAGAAGATGTATTAAAGTATTCATCTATCTCTTCTTGTTTATTTAAAATATATCCTACATTTTATAATAATGAATATCAGAAGGCTCTGAAGGTGAAAGAAGAGAAAGGAAAAATAAAGAAATTTTCAATAATAGAAATGAGAAGTAAATTGGCATTAATAATTAATTAGATGCTTAATTGGAGATACCAAAAAACATAAAGGCAATGGAAGATGAAACAACTTTGAATCATGAACAATATGAAAAATTTAAAGGTTCTCCTGTTGTTTTTTCATAAACAATACAATTGTTACATATAAACTCAAATAAATATTTGTATTATGATTCAAATCATGTATCAGAAATTGAAAGCAATAATTTAAAACTTAGTCTAATTGATGAACATTCTGATGAAACATGTTATAGAATAACTCCTTGCTATACATTTTAATAAGAAGGATCAGGGAATATATATCATGAAGATATAGTTCATATAGTTTCTACTGTAGATTAAACAAAAAAAATAGGAGGTGAACCCTATTTACATGCTTCTAGACCTAAGATATGTATATAATAAATTAAATCATTAATATAGTTGATACAAAATCATCAGCTTAGAAGGAGAAGAGAGAAGTGAATATTTCTACAGAGAAAAAGACACCTTGGAAAGTTAATATTTTTGCTGAATATTTAGATGAGAGAGAAGGATTTTTGAGTATTTAAGATACTGTATGGATTAATTATTCAGAATAAGATGTAATTCTATTTATTCTATTTTCAATAGCTTAATCTTATTGCTATTAGAGATTAAATAAAATAATAGATACAACATCAAAAATTAGAATTGCATATATTTTTTGAATAATGTACATAATCTGCTAATTATACTAAATTTGTTGGTAATTCAAATGGTTTGTTTACAATTGAAAGTGAGTCAATGTTTTAGGGAGGATTAGTTAAATGGGATACACCAATGATATCTTCATCATATAGATTGAGACATTTGACAACAAAGAAATATTTAAAGGTTATTGAAGAAAAGAAAGAGGGTGAGGATAAATCTAAATTTTTATTAACAAGTGTATCTGATTATTAAAAGGCTTCTTTGTTTCATTTTGAATTGATATTTTCAACATTGACTACTTATAATAGAGAGAAGGCATAATTATATTTATAGAAAGATAGTTATTTTAGAGCATCTACATTTGTTAATTAGGATTAAGTATGGTTAAGGACTGAATCAATATAGAATGATGAGGAGAATAAGGATATTGCAAAAGAGAAGAAAAAGAGTGTTCCTGCATTTAATAAAGTAAAGAAAGAGGAATATGTATTTAAAATAGCAAAAGCTAATTTTAATGAAGTTAGAATGACTAACTTTCTCTTATCTTGTTTGAAGACTATAAAAGGAGCCTAATAATATATGGATGTGTCATTTTTATCAGCAGATATTAAAGATGAAAAATTTTAGAAATCTTATAAGGGTTTTGTTGCTCATATGTAAAGATTAAGTAAATGTTTATCTGAATTATAACTATTTTGTCATAATAAATTGATTGCATATTTATATATAGATTAAGAGTTTGGATAAATTAATCATTTTATATAGAATGTTTTAAGGGAATAATAATTTATAGAATTATTAGTTAAGATTTTATGTGTATCATTTCCTGATGTATCAACATTAGATACTTTGAGATCAATAGAGAAATCAGAAACGATGGATAAAACTAAAAAAAGAGTTGTTGATGAAAGCAGTAAGAATAGAGATTCATAAATTAAAAAGGAGTATTACAATAGTAAAAAGAAAATATGTTCTTTAATATATTAATTACTTGATTGCATTTGTTAATAAAATATAATAAATTAAGAATAAGCATCTAAATACATACCAATATTTGCTTAATAAAGTGTTTATATTGATGATGCTTTAAAATGTATAGTTTAAATTATTAGAGATCATGAGGATTTGCTTTTAAAATTACATGAATAAGTTAATGAAGATGATGATATGCATTAATCATTTTAATAAGAATAAGAAATTGTTATGGCTAATCATTCAAATGCTTTTTTATAATATTTGACAATTGAAGATTATAGAAGATTGTATGATCAAATAATCAAGAAGATTTTAAATGAAGATCATTTCTAATTAAAATCAAGATGGGATCTTTTGTAGTTTTATACTAATTTATTAAAAGAGAAAACAACTTCTGCTGAAAAAAAGAGAGATATAATATCATTTTTATAATTTGCATCTACTCATAGATCTAAAGGTTTGAATGTCAATTAAGAGGGTATATATAGATGTTTAATTGATGCATATGATAGAGATAGAGTATTTAAAGATGAAGTTTTAATAAAATTTGAAAGATAATAAAAGATTATAAAAATATTTGTAAAAGGAGAGGAAAAGAATTTTGTGGAATTCTTTACAAAAACAGATAAGAAAAAATAACATTTTTAAGAAGCTGATGGAGATGAAATAGGTAAATCAAAGTAATTGAACAATTTTTTAAAAAAGTAAACAGTGAAAACACCTTCATAAGAATTGAAACCAAAATTAATATTGTCTTTAGTGACTGAATAATTAGAATTTTATATTTCAATGTGTAATACTAGAAATAATACATGGAAAAGATTTGTTGAATAGTTTCTTCCCTTTGATGTTTTAATTGATCATCTAAAAATGGGAGATATTGGTTATGATATGAGATCTATTATATGCAAATTAATGAATAAGGTTTATTTAGATTAAGAACCTAGAAGAGAAATAGTATTTCCAGAATTATGTAAAGTAGTTATTACAGATGGAGATAATGCTTAAGGTATTTTAGATGAAGAGGAAGGAGGATTGAAAATATATTAGGATTATAAAGATGGATTATATTAATTTATAAAGGAATGTGGATTAAATGTAGATAAAATGTCTTCAAATTGGGATATTAAATTTGGTGAAGCTAAATAGAGAGAAACACTTAAAGAGATATCAATATAATGTCCAGAAACATATAATAGATTAACATTAGAAATGATAAGATCATTAAAATTATTGATAACATTTGGTTAATATAGAATTTAATTATGTAATACTCCAGATGAAACTACATAAAAGAATGAAAATTTCTTTAGTATTATTAAATATTTATTTACTATTTTGGAATTTGATCCAAAATATCCAGAATCAAGAAAGATTTTATAATTAAAAAGAGAGGATGATAAATCAAAAGGAGCTAATTAAGGTGGATAATAAATATTTGCAAATGCTTTGAATATATTTGGTAAAATTGGTGGTCTTATTAATGTATTTTCTTTAATTGAGGATAAAGATGCAGGAAAGGATAAAAAAAAGAAATAAAAGAATATTTAATTTGAAAGTGGACCTTTAAATATGAATGAATCTTTTTTGAAATAGGCTGATGTTTTAAAAAAGATATTAATTAAATTTTTATAAGAATCTTCTGAAGCTGATCAATAAATAAAATTAGAAATATGTGATATATTAAATCAATATCTTGATTAAAAAATGGATTATTGTTTAAATTAATTTAAATAGAAATTTAAAGATTATGTTACTAAACATCTTAAGATTATGACAAGATTAGAAGAGGGATCTCTAAATTTAACAGTTGAAGCTGATCGTAAAAAGATTGAAATAGAATTTTAAGGAGCTATTAAAAATTAAATTAAAGCTTTGATTCCTTCTATTTTAAAAACAGGTACAGATGCAGATAAAAGAGGTTAACCAAAAAGTGAAAATTTTAATTTGGGATTTGGTTTAGATTTGGCTTAATTAGCAGGAGGTGTAGAAATGTTAGAATAATCAAAGGAAATAGATGCAATAGATATATGTACAATTTTAGGATTTGAAATATTTCCTACATTAATTAATTTATTTTGTATGAGTTAATCTTTAGATATGCAAACTAAAATATTAAACATTTTGACTAGATTTTATAATTAAAGAGAAGAATTTGCTGATTTAGTATCCAAAATATTATTACTTTTTGATAGTTAGAATATTAAGATATTTAGTGATTTAAAAAAGAAAATGAGATAATTAGCTAAAAATATTGATGAATCTGAAACTTGGATTAAAGATCCTACTTTACCTGATAATGAAGAGATATTGACTTAAACTATCAAGTATTTTGAATTTATTAATAATTTATTGTATAAGGATTCTACTTTAGAAGATGATAATGTAAAAGTAACTTAAAGAATCTTGATTGATGAATTTAGATAATCTATAATGAGGAATTTAAAAGTACATGATATGTGTGTTTAATTGATTACTGATTGCATTGGAGTTACAGAAAAATAATTTGAAGGTAGAACAAGAAAACTAATTTATGAATTATTTGGTAATATCTTTTTATTGTTAAAGAATTTTACTTTAAATAATTCAACAAATTAATTATTATTGAGTGAACATCTCAACAAATTATAAATGAAAATGGAATTGAATTTAGGATAATTAGATTTGATTAATGAAATATTTAGAGACAATAAAAGAATATGTATTGAAAAACCAGGCACAGTAATAGATAATATTAGAAAATTAATAAAGACAAATGGAAGATAATCAAGATTTTTAGAATTCTTTATTTTGATTTAAAAAGTGAAGAAGGAATTTATATTGTCAAATTAGAAAGGAGTTCTTAATATGCTTCTAGATCCAGCATATAAGAGTAGTATATTTTGGTTGAAAGATAGATAAGCATAAGTGAGTGATAAGAATTAAGCTTAAGCATCAATAAAACATGAGTTTGATTTTACTCCATCTAAAAATGATAATCCAAATTATAGAGATGAACCTTATACATATCATTGTACATTAATTGAAGTGTTATATACATGTGCAATAGGGAAGGAAGGAATGTTATAGAATGAATCACGTTTAAGAACTATTATCTCTTTGAAATATGGCCTTGAAATTTTATGTGCTCCAGATGGTATGACTGATGATGATATTCATGTTGTCAATCCAAGATATGATAAATATTAGGTGTCTCAATTAAAGATTCCATTATTAAAATATATTTATTATACTTATTTGGAAAGTGAGAAAATTGCTGAAGAAATATTTAAATGTATTAATGATTTATAAGATTATGTCAATGCAGAAAAAATTAGAATAGAGAAATTCACAAAATTACCATTAAGTGAACAATTTTAAGAATACTTTTTTACTTACTTCTTTATGGCAATAAATGGATTCCTTAGATTGTATCAAAAAGAATAAAATGATTAAAATCTTGTTCATTAAAATTAAGCATAGGTTCATTAAGAAATTGAGAATTTGTTTGCTTCTGTTAAAAAATTGAGAGATTTAGTAGAAAATCATGAAGAATTAAATTCTTTGAAATTGAGTTAATAGTAAATGGATTTAAGATTGTATTTCTTGTGTGATAACATAGTAGAAGAAGAAATATTATAAAAGTAAAAGAAAGAAGAAGAGGAAAAATAATAAAATTAAAAATTAGAAGAATAAATGTTAGAAGAAAAGAGAAAAAATAAAAAAAAATAAAAGACATTTAATCTTGGTTTAGGATTAAATTTAATCAATCTTGATTTTAACAGATAGAAAAATAGACCTGCAGATTTTAGAACTGATGATGCCTGGAAATAATTATGGTAGATATTTATGTAGACATTCTTAAATTCAAAAGAGTTGTTAGATGAAATTAAAAAAGAATAGAAAATATTTTCTGAGGCTTTAGAAAAGGTTGAAAGTATTTATTCCAAAGATCCATTAATATAGGATCATATTAATAAAACAGAAATCTTTAAAAAATTAATCACTTTTTTGAGTAAAGGACACAATTAACCTGGTTGTGAATCAACAATAAAATAAGTATTAAGAGCATTAAGCAATTATATTATTATTTCAGAAGACACGGAAACTACTGAATAAGATGAAGAAAAACAAGCAGAAATGAGATAATAAGTTAGAGAAGATAGATAGAATTTTCTTAATAATAATAATGCTATGGCCACAATTCTGGTTATTTTGTCAGATTATAAAGATATTAATAGATATAATCTATTATACAATAATTTATTGAGTTTTGGTATTGAAATGATGGAAGGAGGAAATAGAGAAGTATAAAAGTCTGTTTATAATTTCTTTGTTAATTTCACTTCTTCTGAAGTCTTCTTTTTAAGATTGCATGAGAGATTTGAAGATCAAAAGGCAGAATTAAAAAAAGAGGATGAAGATGAGGATGATATTAAATATAATTTCTAAGATGAACCTGAAGAAACATAAAACACATTGAGATTCTTATAATTATTGGTTGAAGGTCATTATACAGAATTATAAAATTATATGAGATTTCAACAAATGAATTATCATACTTATGATTTATTTACTGATGTTGTTGAATTATTAGGTGAATATTTGAATGTTAAGAAAACTAAGTATTTTTATTGTATGATCTAATGCTTTGATACTATTACTGAATACGTTTAAGGTCCTTGTTTTGAAAATTAACAGGCTTTATTTTAAGCTAACTTTTTAGATATGGCAACAAATTTATTAGGATTTGATGAAAGAATTGAAGAAATTAATTTAAGATAAAAAAAGAAAACATTAGATGAATCATAATTAGATCCAAATACTGAGAGAAAGAAAAACGAAGTATTTCCTAGATGGATGTATGCAAGATTGAAATATAAATGCTCAATTACTTTATTATCTTTATTGGAAGGAAGAAAATCTAATGATGTAATTATTAGATTAGCAAAATCATTTAATCTAGAAATGTTGAAAATAAATATTATAGATATTTATGATATGTATAAGAGTCTATATCAAGATCATTATACTGCTGAAATTTTCTCACATTTTTCAATGGAACCAGAAGCTGAAAGTAAAGAAACTGAAGAAGGTAAAAAGAGTGCTGATATGGCTAGTTTTATTATTGAAACTGGATTCAATTTATTTGTACTTTATTCAACCTTTCTGGAGGTTAAAGATCCTTCAGATGGAGGTGGTCAAAAAGAAGGTGAGAAAGGAGATGATATAATGGAATAATTCAAAGCTAATATTGTTGGTGAGGTTGTGTTTTTAGCTATCAATATAGTGAAAGGAGTAAAAGATTTCTTTTTGAGTTTTGCAGAGAAATTGAATTAAGCTGTTAGAAGAGATAATAATGAAATAGATTATGATTAATTAAAGAAATAAATTTAAGATAGCAGAAGTAAATTATTCAAAGAAAGCATTAAATTCTTTTCTAGTAATTCTGCTCATATTGAAGTATTGAGAGAAGATAAAATGCTTGAAAAAACATATTTTTATTTACTTCCTTATTGCAAGAGTCTTGATAAACCTACAAAAACTTAATTTAATTAAGAAGCTAAGAGAATCTCAGTAAAAGCAAAAGTAACTTCCTTATTATAAGAATCTCCTGATTTGATAAAGAAAATGAAATTAACTTATCAAATTTAATCTTATTTAAATAAGATAAAGGTTCTAGCTTTAATTGTTTCAAAAATTTAATTATATAGAGACATTACTTTTATTTTGGCATTGACTATCAATGTGATGATTTTATTTGTTTTCCATAAGGAAGTTAAACAATGTGATCCAACCTCATCAGCTGATGAATATCAAGCTTGTTTGGATGATTATGTTTATGAAGAAGATTTGTAGGATCAAGATTTGTAATTGTAGGGTATCATACAAACATTAGGAATAATTGTGATTGTTTTATCAATGTTAATTGTGCTATTCTTTTTAGCATAGACAGCACCTTTAATTATAAAGAAGGCATGGATGGGATGGGAAAACGATAACTTCAATATTATTATGTATATTAGAAGACTGCTGATGACTGTTGTCTATCTAGTAACAGACTTTTATGTGCTATATTATCTAAGTTATGGATTTACTGCATTTTTAGGTACTCTATATCATCCATTCTTTTTTGCATTTCATCTTTTTGATGTATTAGTAAGATATCCTGTGTTATTGAATGTTGTAAAAGCAGTTTGGGAACCTAGAAAGTCAATTCTATTTACACTATTTCTATTTATCGTACTTATGTATGTATTTTCATTGGTGGCTTATTATTGGTTGTATGAAAGTTATCCTGCAAACTTTTGTTATAGCACATTCTAATGTCTATTAACAGCAGTTGATAGATCATTTAAATCTGATGGTGGGTTAGGAGGATTCTTGACTCCATCAACAGATGTTAAACCAAATGATGATGGGTATTTCTTCCTTAGATTCTTTTTTGACAATATCTACTTTATATTGTTAATGATCATTATGATCAATATTGTGTCTGGTATTATTATTGATACATTTGGTACTTTAAGAGAAGAATTGAATGTTTATTAGCTTGATCTGTAGAATATTTGCTTCATTTGTGGATTCGATAAGGAAACTATAGAAAAATCTAGTAAAAATCAATTGGGATTTACCTATCATATTAAGTAGGAACATTATATGTGGAATTATTTGTTTTATATTGCTTATTTGAAAGATAAGGACTCTACTGAATACAGTGGTATAGAGAGTTATGTAATGGATAAAATCAAGAATGAAGACACATCATGGTTTCCAACGTTTAAGTATTAATAATTTTCATTAATAGAGCCTTATGCATGAATGATGATTAAGAAGGCCAAGAATAAGGTTAAATGATGAATGAGTTAAAATAAATATAAGATGACTAAGAGAGATTATAAGAATTGTTGGATAACATCAATCAATAGTTGGAAAAGATCGAGGAAGATTAGAAATAAGGAAATCAATGATTTTTTAACGAATATTAATTAAAATTAATATGATTACTGGAGGAGCATTTATATAAAGTCTGCATGAAATCAAGGAGAATTGCCCACCATTACAACACTTGAATTATAGTCATAAAAAGTCATTTAAACAAAGTTTAGACTCGATCACTTAGAAGATTCCAATTATAAAATCTATTCATAAACTTCGACAAGAGTAGGAGTAGAAAATATACTAAAATATATAAAAGATTAGGAGGATGAATTTAATGCATGAGATCAATAAAGTAAATCCAAAGTTGCATCATGAATTAAAATTGATTCCTTCTGAATAGCTCTCAATTAAATATGGTATGATATATATAATATATTTCAGTCGAATTTAAATAACAATAATAAGAAAATAACAATGAATTGTTATCAGATATTAGTTATAATAAATATACATAATAATAATAACGATTAGAACCTATTGGATCTGGATTCAAAATATTTCGTTAAAAGCCTTTTATCAGAAATATAATGGATGATTATGAAGAAGATGACAGTAATTATAGTGATTCTTATATAAATAAATATTTGGATCTAAATTGAATAATAGTTTTTCATTAATTAAATTCCAATTTTATAATTATGAGAACCAAGTTTCATACTCTTTCAATCCCTACTAAAGTTAGTATTTGGTAATCTGAGATTTCAGATGAATAATAAAGCAAAAAATAAAATACTCTATATTCCAGATCCAAATTAGATGATTTTATTTAAGGAAAGCATGATCGCATCAAAACAACTTCTGATTTTAAAATATCTTAAATGATTAATTAAAAACTTAAACTTGCTTAACCTACAAATATTGCTTGGATGTACACTTATAAGTCATAATAAAAATTACATAAATAAACAGTTATGAATGAATATCTTAGATCTATTATAGAGGAAACTAAATTAAAACCTAATTTAGAATAAAAATCCTATTAAAGAAATCCATATATCAATCATAAAGATTTTATTAATGAAAAATATTTTTAAAGAAAGAAATTATTTTAAAATCCGCGACAATCCACTTAAACATTAAAATGATTTTTTTACTATAAATCTTATGATTATATATGTATGTCATTATTTATCATGAATTCTGAAATATATATAGTTAAGTAAAATCAACTTTTCTGGCATAGTAAACTTTTATCCACCAATCCTGTAACATTGCAAATTCGTTCTGGAATTCTTAATACAAATTGGGAAAAACCTGAAAATCTATAAATTGAACTTAAAAAATATACTTCACTATAAGAAGGTATACAAGATATTAGTGAAATGCTTAAAATTAAATTAAGATAAGGATATCATGAAATTAAACCTTCAGAAATAGTTAAAACCTATGAATAAATTAGTTTTCCAGAAGCTGAATATAAGTATGAATTAGATTTGAAATACAAGCAATTTCAATAACAAAAAGGGGAAATTGATGATAAATAACTTACTAAAAAAGAATAAATTGTATAAAAGATTGAAAAAAAATAAAAATTAAGATAACCAGGATTAGGTTTACCAGATAAATCATGTTCTGAACTTTTAGATGATGCTACACAAGGTAGATTAATCTCTGTATGGCCAAAGTATAAAATGAGACCTAATCTTGGAGAAAATTTAGGACTTGGTCCTACTTTTTCAAAAAGTTAAAGAATATCGTGTTTATTAGCCTCAAATTGGACTGTGTCAATAGATCCAAAGGGCTATTACATGAGTGAAAAACTAGATGGAATGAGAATGATTTGGACAGGAATGGAGATGTTTACTAGAAATGGATATTCATTAAAGTTCCCATCCTATTTTATTGAAGGTTGGCCAACAACATATTTAGATGGGGAATTATGGATTAATAGAGGAACATTCAATAAGGTCTTAACATCAGTTAGAAAAAGAACAGCTGATCCTAATGCTTGGAAGATAATCAAATATATGGTATTTGATGCTCCATTTCTTCAAGAACCATTTAGTGATAGATATGCAAAATTAAAGAAGGCCATTGAAAAAATAAAAAATCCTCATCTTGTTTATGTTCCTCATAAAATTTGTAAAGGGTAAGAACATTTAGCAGATGAACTTGCAGAAGTTTAGAATATTGGTGGAGAAGGCTTAATGTTAAGAGATCCTGATTCTTTATATGATGGAATAAGATCGAAAAGTTTGTTAAAAGTTAAATCATCTTTGGATGCAGAAGCTGTTATAATTGATTATGTAGAGGATACACATATGAAGAAGGATGGTGTTTTAGGTGCTTTTTTGGTTCGTAATGATGAAGGATTAGAATTTGAAGTTGGTTTGGGTTTGAAAATCGGAATCAAGAAGCAAAGGCCTCCCATTGGTACAAAAATAACATATAAGTATTGTGGTTTAGCAGAAAATGGTTATCCTAAATTTCCAGAATTTGTAAGATAATATCCTCAAGATATTTGAATCATAAAAATTATAAGTGTTTATTTATTTATGGC
Source organism: Paramecium biaurelia (assembly GCA_000733385.1). NCBI lineage: Eukaryota > Ciliophora > Oligohymenophorea > Peniculida > Parameciidae > Paramecium > Paramecium biaurelia. The sequence continues at coordinate 50,689 of JPFL01000209.1, read as the reverse complement.
TTATTTTATTTTCAATCTTTAAAATCTCTTTTATCATCTAACATGTAGATTTTAATTTTGTAAATTTTTAATTACTTATTTAAAATAATTTGTTATAAATCAATAATAATTTGTTTCTGAATTAATTTATTTTTTATTTAAATACTTATATATTATTCTTGTTTACTTTAATAAAATAATTATTAGATTAAATCTAAAAAAAATGAGGTAATATTATTATATTATTTAAATCATATTAGATCCTAATAAATCATCTAATAGGATTTAGCTCTTACCCCATATAATCCTATAACAGGTTTAACAAAACTCCTTTTTTTATTAGTATTTACTAATATTTATATACTGATTTATCTGACTCATTTGGTGTTTTAATACAACCTAATGTAATTAATATATTTTTATTACTGTTTTGATGCCATGGTGATGCTCTTTCTTATGATTTTGAAAATAAAGTAAATTTTAACCATTAACCTTAGATTTAAATTAGAAGTAGGAAATTCTATATTTGATATTTTTTTTTCAATTATTATCAAAACTATTATTTTGATACATTTTAGATTTAGAGAATTAGAAATCCAATTTTTAGGTTATGCTGTTTTAGCATTCTATTTATTAAGATTATTAGTTATGGTTTTTCAAAAAATTATATTTAATATTACAATGAGCCGCTTTATAATAGTAAATATTGCATTAAAAATAGTATATTCAAGTCATTAAAGTATTATTGGCATTCTAATTCATGTTGATTATTATAAAATGGAAGAACATGGTTGAATGGAATTGGTTTGTAATTTTTAGTGTGATATGGAGTTTACTGGTTATATTTTTTATTTTTCACCTTATTCTTATACTTTCAATAATTGAAATAGCACATGAATATTAAACATAGAATGCCACAAAATCTTAACTTATAGGAGGCGTATGGTTGATTTTATATTTTTGTGGTTTTAGTGGAATCCCATCAATGTTTTTTTACATTACTTGTAAAAACTAGGAAATTGTTGACTATCCCACTGAATAGGCTAGTTTTATACTTGCCATTCTAATTATTTCATAAACCTTCTTAGTTTTTATACTCTCTACAATTTTTAGACATCATATTAAGTATTTTGTTATAAAAATCTAGGAATTACATTCAAGATATTGGTTTTGAAGAAGAAATTCAATCATCAAATGTAAAGGATTCTACATAATAACCATAAACGAATATATAATCAAAACCAATTCAACCAAAAAAATTAATTTAAGTATCGTCAACCTATTTCGAATACTTTAAATAAGTTTCTTAACATCCCTAATAAAGTTAGAACATTTCAAATAGCAATTACAGTATCATAAATTAAAAAGTTAAATTAAAAGCATTCGAATTTATCACTAAAAGTGATTAAAGGTAATCTCCGAAAAAAGAGTCAAAATAAGTATAAAATGAATAGAAATGTTAAGTTTGTTTTATTTAAGAACCACAAATTGTCATGTTTCCTTGCAGACATGGAGGAATTTGCCATGATTGTTTAAGATAATGGTTATAAAAGTCACCAAACTGCTTTATATGTCGTTAAGTATTTTAATTTCAATAACAATATAGAAAATCAATTAAATATGTAAGGTTAAAAAAGATGAATCTGGAAATTTTACTATATAAGATATTAGAGTCTGTTAAAAGTGATGCCAAATTCTATAACAATACTACATGATTGTTGTTAGATATTTTTTAATTCAATTATAAATGGTAATTTTTAAGATTAATTGAATAAAAATATATCTATATAACTATTATTATACAATATATAGCAATAATATTCATGATTCTTTTTTCTATCTTAAAATTCTTTTAATCATGTTTACAGTGATTACAGTAATAATCATAGATAAACCTAGACAGAGAAATCCAAATGCCATTTGCTTTTTAGAAATGGAACCTTATAATTTTGACATTTAATCATATTTTTCAATCAGAAATGATCTTTCTCTTTTTATATCATCGAGCTAGCTGTTCAATTTTGTAATGATTCCTCCCATTTAGTTTAAATCTGAAATTTTTGCTACTTTTCCCATATTAGCTAATTCTGATCCAGTTTTATATGTAATATTAAAAGCGATGAAGTCATTCTCAAAATTGGTTAAACAATATCGAACATGAGCATTCGCAGAAGTTGATTAGTATTAATAATTGTGTTCCCAAGATCCTTTTCTTTCATACAAACTATCAATCGATTGAGAGTTAGCCTCAGCAATCTTCAAACTATAATTTGATGAATTAGCACTTATTCTTATGTCAAATACATCTTCTTTTGAAAAATTATCAGTAAAACATATTTATTGCCCTTTCTCTGCTTCATACCCAAATTGTAAACAATATGCAGGTGTTATTACTAATAGAAACAATATCATATATTTATAATTCAATTTGTTAAAATAAAATTTAATATCAGGAGCCCTTGTAATTTGATAATTTAAATATATATATTCATAATTAGAGTTATTCTGATGCCATTTCCTCTACTAATTATTCAAATATTATATCTCCAAGTTCCATTAAAAATTCGGTTCTATCATCTTCAAATAAGTACCATCGGAATTCACTTTCTTTAATCTAAAATAAAATAAAATATTAACATCTTAGATAAGCATTTTATATAATCTTTCATCTCTAATCTAGGCTATATTGTCAAACATTTGCTATGACAATTAAGAATCAAACAACAAAGGATTTTCCAATTAATGTAGTTATTGAATCATCATCTATTAGTTTTTTTCATCTAGAATTTCTTATTTTTCTTCTGGTATTTACGAATCATCTTCTATAGGCAAGAATCCTCCAAGAGTACCAGACCAATTTATCACTTTGCTTTCCATATTTTTTAGAGTATTATTTAAATCTTCACTTTTGATAACTAATTTATCCTATTTATTTTCCCAAGGATATGGCAAACCAGAGTCTAATTTTTAAAATAGATATTTACTATGAAAATTAGGTCTCTCATAATTTAGTGCCTCATTACATGCATCGAACACAGATTTATTATGAATATGTTCTAGCTCTTTCATTCCAAATTAAGCATTATCATTTAGTTCATTATCAAGTTACAATCTATAAGATTCAAATTCTTAGAATAATCTTTCATCTAAAGGAAATGCAATTTATTCATCCTCTTCACTCTAATGGAATTCATCTTCTGCCTCTTCACCATCATTATCATATCCATGTATAAGTTGCATTCTTTTAAACGGAGTGAATCCATATGGTATATTGAGATTTCTTATAAATTCATCTTTGTGATGTTCTAATACATATTAAAATAATTATTTAATATAAGCCTTGATATCTTTGATTGAAGTTGGCAATTAAGGAATTACAGATTGACTAATTAAATTTGAAATTATAAATTCGAAATGATCTTTATTAAGTAACAATTCTAAACTTTATTATATATCTTATACCTTCTGTCAAATTCTGCACTATTTCATCTAAAATGTCATTTGTTATTGCACTTAATGTCTAATAGGTTTCTATTTACTTATCAGATTCTATGATGTTTTGTCTCATTATATTTCTTTGATCTAAATTATCATTTTATATATCTTCAGATAATGTTTCAGGCATTTCATCTAAATCATCATGCTATTCAACATCAAAATGATTAATGATTTTTATATCTGATCCTATTTATTTTTGGGATTTAATGTTACTACTTTAACAAAGCTATTCATCAACTTATTTTTTTAAACTTTATAATTTCGGATTATTTTCATCGTATGTTTACACTATTTATAGATCCCTTTATATTTTTTAAATTGCTTTAGCTTCTCTTTTTCTACTAATCTCAATAGCTTGTTTTGTGTTTCTCAAATCCTCCTTCTCTTTCTCAAGCCAATTTTCTAATTCTTGTTTCTTTATAGTATCATCTTATATTTTCTTCAGTTCTGCCTTATACCTCAAATTAATAGCTTCTTCCCTCATATTTAATAATTCTGTTTCCTTCTTCATTAATTAAGATTGTAGTGACATTAATGAGGATCGATTGACATCATTCTCCTTAGATGAAAGTTATAACCGTTCATCACTATATTCGTTGGTCTTTTATAATCTTTTGCGAGCATCATTAAAAGTTTTTTCATTATTAGCTTCCAATTAACTTCTAATTCTCATATCAACAGATTATTCAGAATCCCTTCTTTCATGTGTCTTCATATCTTTCTATTTTTTCATATGTTATGATACAATATTTAATATTGTTTGCGACATTTATTATTTTACATTTGCAAATGCTTATTTTTCTGGACCTTATTTAATAATATTTTCAATCTAACTATTCCATAATTCTAATTCTTATTAAATTTACTAAATTACAGAATGAGATAATGCACTTTTCTGATCTTCCTCACTTACAACAGAACTTTTTATATTTGAGTAATGAATTTATTTTTCTAGAGATTATTGAACATTTTATCCAAAAGGATTATAGAAATACATTTCCTAATTAGCAGGGCTATTTGGTTGTTAAATAATTACTAGATCATCTGTTTAGTCGGATAGGTTTTTTTCAAATCTATTTTTGATTTACACTGGTAAATCTTTTTATTATTGTTATTATTATTATTATTATTATTATTATTATTATTATTATTATTATTATTATTACTATTATTGCTATTACTATTATTATTGTTATTACTATTACTATTATTATTATTTTTATTGTTTGTATTAATATTGTTATTATTGTTATTGTTATTGTTATTGTTATTATTATTATTGTTATTATTGTTGTTATTATTATTACTACTAATACGATTTTATTTTATTTTATTATTAAATACTATCCTCTTGAGCTATGAAATTTTATACTTAGTATTATAGTTTTTATTGTTATTATAATTCTTTAATTTATTACTTTTATTGACCAATAATTTAATCTTACTTTAATTATAATTAAGGCTATTCATATTTTAAATCTTATTCTTCCTCAGTTTCTTAATCTTCATCTGAAGCTTCATTCTCATGTTATTATTCCAACATTTCTTACAATTCATGAAGTAATTACATTCTAATAGAGAAACCTCTCCAAACACTTTATAACTTAGTTGCAGCCTCATTCATAAAATGGTACTATAACACTAAATAATCTTGGTTAGTAAGTTCATTTGGGTCCAAATCATTTTATGATTTAAGTATTTCTTATATTTTACCCAACAAGAATTTAGTTGGGGGTATTTTGGATAAAGTGTCAACTATCATTTAAGTGAATTAATTTTCACTAATCTATGAGTATTAATCTTCCTATTCTTCATCTTCTATTTCTTCAATGTATTAATCATTTTCATTTTCATTTTATTCAGGATTTTTTAGTTGTTGGTATCTTTAATTAAGATTATCATATTATTTCTTCAATTTGATCTAATTTTTGGATTCTTACTTAACTCTATTTTCTTTAAATTTTGGCTACTATTTTCTTTATTCATTATCTATTGGAATCTCAATTTTCTTTTTTTTCATTGTCGCTTTTGGAGTTTGTGGTTGTGAGTTCTCCAAGGTTTTACACTTTTTGAAAATCTCTTTAACAGACTCATTCAACTTGGCCAGATTCTCCAATCTTGTTAATTGGATTGCCTTACTTTCTTTATTTTTCCAATAGAGATATCAATTATTATTGCATGCTAGTTGTATTGTCAATCGCTTTCTTTTGTGTCATATAATGTTAAATCTCATGATTTGGTTGGTAGAATTTCTTCTTTGACAATGGTTCCACCGTCCTTGGTTTTGATTTGATTTTTTCTAATTAAATTTGAATAATACTAATTCGTTGTTTGATTTATTTTTCATTAAGTTAACCCAAACCTAATTCTTCTCTTCTTTATTATTATGATGGTTTTATAATTTTGGGTTGCTTCTTTATATCAACTGTATGAGCTTTCTTTTTTTTAGGAGAAACAGTTCGCTTAGTTAATTTCTTCACAGACATCGATTATTACACAGGTTTCTTAATCTATTGAGTCTATGGTTTTGGTTTGCCTTACAATCCTTATGTTAACTTTTTCTTTTTTTATGTCTTTGGCGGCTCTACTGCTTTCAAATTGACAAAATTATCCAAATGTGATTCAGGAGAGTGATATTTTGGAGTTTGTTGATGTCTTTGATGCATTACTGCAATGTTTGGCTCTTGCATTCTTCTTCCCTGAATCTAAGAGTCGAAGGATCTAAATATATTAAACGGTCATACTTAACAGAGCTGTATGTATTCATATTGTATTATTTGAAAAATTATACTAAAAATTATATTAAATTATACTAATCCTATATAATTAAATAAATAACAATTATATGTTTATCACCATCAATTATCAGATGTGAAAAAATCAATTGATTATTTCTTAATCTTGTATTTTAATAAAAGTGTGTTAGTAATTTAAGAATAATTTCTGGTTTATTCCACTATTAATTAGATGCAAAAGACAATTAAATTAGTGTATATATATAATAAAATTAATATTAATGTCATATATAGGTATAAATACATCTGGAGGAATAAATCCTTGCATTACATTTTATGAGAGAATGCAAAGTTGTATCAATCGAGAAAACCTGCCAAATAAGCTCTGTGCTATTGAAGGATTAGATTTTTTGGAATGCGTAAACCGTAGGAAATAGGTATAATTAAATAATATCACAAGTATGCTCTTAATTATAAAATTCAATAGGAATTACATAAGAATAGAATCTTAGTATTACCAACATATGATGTTGAAAATGATAGATTTGTATCAAAATATTAAAATGCAACAGAAGTATTTTAATAAGCGCATTGAACTATATTAATGAAAAAATAATAATAACAATTATTATTAATATATTATTTCAATTTGAACAAATTGTCTCTTAAATTATTAAGAATTCTACTATCCTGTATTTTTAATATATACATTAAGCAGTTAAAACTATATAATGGATAAAGTTAGATTAATAATATTGTATTATTATGTATTATTATGTATTATTATGTGTTATTTTTGTATCCTTTTTTAGATAATTTAATATTTTTAAGTATTCTCTTTTATTCTAATTCTTTAATTTTTTCTACTAATATAATAGATTCAATTGCACCATAATCTAATGATATTTAATATATAATATTATGATTTTTCCACTATTTAATGAATTGTTATATCTCTTAAATACATCTATATTTCTTCTTCAAAATATGAATAAATTGTTGATAGAAATTTAAATGTAATAATTTATTTTTGAGAGTAAATAGTGGTTAAACTTTCTAAGGTTTATTCTAAAATATTTTATTATTTTATTTTTCGATTTATAAATATAATTATTTGATATTTAGTTAGAGTATGATATCTTAAGATTTAATTCATTAAATTGAAATGGCTAGTTAAGAAATTAATATATGAGTAAAGTTGCAATCACTTTAATAATACTTAATAAATTTGTAAAAATGAATATTATTTTATTTAGAATATGAATACATTATATTTGCCTAAACGAGTTAAATTACTATAAAGTCCAAAAACCAATAATGAGTCATAACTTCAAACCACTCGATCAATTATTGTATTTAATTTTTCATCAAGCCTCAGTCCGCTAATTAAGATGTCCCTAAAGTTATAGTAAGAAGTGATGATTAAGATGGAGTACTAAAAGACATGCGACTGAAAAATTGGAATGATGTTTTTGGTGATTTTTTATCTGAAGCTTTATTACGCAAAAAATAAACTGAAATGAGAAGAAATACTGTTGCTACAATAGATAGAGCATATCTCCATGAAGTTCCATTTAAAATTTACAATGCTCTTTTAAACAGTCCTTCGATTAGAAGCAATTTTACAAAATTTATTTTGGGGGAAATATCTGCTTAAGAGTTTGTAAAAAGAAAAAATCAGTACTAAAAATTAGATAAATTGAATCCTTCTGCTAATTAGAAACAAAAAAGACCAAAAATTAATTTGTATATTATATTATTTAATTATTAAGATCTTATAGGAGATCAGCTGTTACAGATGGAGGTAATCATGAATTAGGATTTTTAAAATTATTGAATGAAAAAAATGAAGAAGAAAATAAGAAACAAAAAGCATAATCAAGATTTGAGATGATAAGAAATGTTATAGTTGAGAAAATAGAAAAAAGAGAAGAAGAAGATTTAGCTAAGAGAAGTAGAGAATTAAAAAATATTGGAATGATAAAGTAGATGTATGATATTAGTGACACTTACATCTAAAATTTATAAAAGAAAACTATGGAAAAAGACATTCCACTTACTAAAAGAAATATTTACAAAGGAAATTCTGTAAATATTATTTAGCATCAAAATCCATATTAATTGGTTAATGCAAGAAGTCATGAAAACCCAAATAAAATTAAATATGAACCATTACCAGAAAAGAATGTAATTCGTCACTTGGTTGATAAAAGAGCTAAAGAATATATGGAAGAATTGTAATAGAAGGATTATATTGAAAATGAAAAAGCAAAAAAGAGAATTTATATTAATTGTTAATATAAGTAGAATGCTTAGTTAAAAAGGAAAAACAAATTTTCATCTCCTATTTCATCTGATTAAAGTGATTCAAAAATTAAACCTGTTTATCCATTTATTTAGAAAGAATTGAAAAATAAATAGGTTATTAAAAATAAATTGATAAATAATGATTTAGAACTCATAAAGTATATAACAAATTATCCAAAATATGATCCCTTTAATGATAAAGATTTTTAAGAAGCAATATAAAAGGAATTATTATAAGCTGGAGGATTAGCTTCAGAAAAAGAAATCAGAGTATTGAAAAAACCTTATATAAAAAAAACAAACGCTTAAAAAGTAACAATTTAGAAGATGGATGGAAATACATTTGATTCTAGGACTGAAAATGATGAGTCCTTCAATTCTATGTATGAATTCAAAGTTGACACTTTATATGATTAAAGTATTAAATTATAGAAGAAACTACTTGAAAAACAATATACTGATGGATTTAGCAAAACAATCAAAGCTATATAAAAAAATTAATAACTAAAAAAGTATTGATTGTATAATTATCCTTAGTGAAATTATTGAGAAGAACTTAGAAAAATTGGAAGGTATGCCACTTAAATGATTTTAGCTTAATTCAATTATATGATTTAAATGAATACATAATGATTTCAATGTTAATTTAATTATAAATTTCCATATTTACTACCATAATCTTAGAAAAGACATTTTTATTATTATTATTTTAACTTAATTTCATAAAGTATAAACAACATCTTATAAAATTCTTAAAAAATAATATTTTAGTTTGTAAATGAATTAAAATAATCGGGAATAAACAATCATAAAGCTATAAGGACATCTAAAAGGAGCTACAATAACTGTACATGGTATTTAGTATAAGTTATAAATAAGAAATTGAAGAACTACTTTTGAGCCAAGAACATATTATATGGATGTAATAAAAGGAAATTGAAGATTTAAAAAAAAGGTTAAAATAGCTAGAAAGTCTAGATATTTAGAATGAATAGATATTGAATTTTTAAAACATTAATGTTTAGTTGAAAACCTAGATTGAATTCTTGAAAAGTTAATTATAAGAGAAAGATTCATTAATTGCTTAATTCACACTTAAACCATTATCATCTCCATCAACAGAGATGCTTGCTGCTTAATAGCAACTCATTCAATAAAATCTAGTACTATAAAATATAATTGGAGATCTATAAAACTAAATTCTTAATAAAGATGGAGTGATAAGTCAATTGAAAACTTAAGAAAGTTCATTAGATCATGTAATAGGTCAGTTATCAGCAAATATTTAAATAAAGAGAAGTTAAGTTGGATCAGCTGAAAAACAAAAGGATATTAAAAATGCTTTAAATGAATTATAAACTTATCCAGAAGCTTTGTAAGAAGTAGTTTAGAGAATTATATAAGAATATAAAAGAATATCTTTTTTAATGGATGAAAAAGAAATAGAAATTAATAATCTGAGGGCTAGATTATAAATGCAATAATAAAAAGCAAACGACTCAATATAAAAGATAATAAAAAGAAATCCTTCATCTTTTGAAGAAAGTAGAGCAAATGAATTAATTTAACAGAATGCAACAATGGAAGATGCAATTAGTGATTTAGAAAGGAGATTGATTTCATAAGAAAGTCGTAAGAAAGAACTTTAATAAAAATTAATTGAAGTAGGAACAGAAATATTATAATTGGAAGAATAGAATGATAAGATAAATTAATTTAATGTTTTTGATGAAATTAATAAGAGAGAATTAAGATAACCTTAATAATAACCAAATTTAGCTGAATTTACATTTTAATAATAAATAAAAGATTAAACATTCCAATTTTAAAGCATTCCAAATGAATAATAAATAGATGAATTGGTGAATTAGAATTAACAATAAGATGATTTAATAGTAGAACTATAAAGAAAATTAGTTGAAAAATAGGATCAATAAGAAGAGATTTAATTGGAAATAGATAAAATAGATGTGATTTCATTGATGTAAGAACTATAGAAGTTAAATTAATAATGTAATTCATTAAAAAAAGACATAGAAGAAAAGGAAAATTAGCTTAAGCTTTAAGAAAAGTAAAATATGGAACTATCTATAATAACTAGTGAACTAAAATAATCTATTAAAGTAAAATAAGATAACATTGATTAACTCTATTAAGAAGAGTAAAATAAACTCAATTTACAGGATGCTCTATTAAAAAATAAAGAATATTAACAAGACATTTAATAGAAATAATAATAAATTGAAGAATTATAATTATAAAAAGAAAATGTGCAAAACGAATTAAAAAATGTTCTTACTTCTTAGAATGATGAAAATAATATGTAACTAAGTTGGAATTAATTATAAAATGATAAAAATTAAAAAGCAGATATAGCAGATGATTTAGTGAAATAAATTTTGGAATTGGATGAATTAATATAAAATTTGGAAGTGAAACTTGTAGAAAAAAAGGAAAACGAATCTTAATTAGAAAAAGAATTATAAGATATCACTTTAAAATTATAAGCAATCCAAAAATCTACTCAAACGGTCTAAATACAAAGAAATTAATTAGAATAGGATTTCAATTAATCAAAATTATTTAGAGAATAGTTAATGTAAAATATACAAGAATTGTTGGTTGATATTAAGAATAATTAGACAGAATTAGAGAAATTAAAACTATAAGAAACAGAATAAATAAATACTATTAAAGAATTATAGTTTAATACTTAAAAATTATCTGAAGAAGAAAATCAATTAAATTAATATAAACAGAATTTTAATATTCAAACTGATTAAATTTAAATACTAGAACAAAATATTGAAGAAAATAAGAAAACTCTATTCAATTTAAAAGTTGAAAATAATTTATTACAACAATCAGTGGATGAAGTTTAAAAAGAACATTAGAAATTATTGAGTAAGAAAGAAAATTTAGAAGATGAGATTTCATAATAATAAGTAATCTTGAATAATCTAGGAAAACATTTAGAATCCTTATTTTCAGATATAAAAAATCAAGAAAGTTTGAAATAAGAAAAAGAACAATAATTAAAAAAATTAAAAGAATAGATTGATTCTATTATTTTAGTAGATTAAGTAGCATTATTTTAGGAGAAACTGGAAAGTTAGAGAGAATAAAATGCATTAATTGAGGAGATTGAAAGACTGAAATAAAGATTTGAAGATATTAAATAGCAATAATAAAATATTGAATTATTGATAGATAATTAGATTAATTTAAATTAAGAACTTACTGAAGATTTGTTAAAACTTAAATTAGTTGGCAATCAATTAGAAATTGAATTACATTCTTTAACTGCATAATAAGAAGAAATGAAATATTAGATTAAGGAGAAAAGTTCTTAGTTAGAGAATTTAAATGAAAGATTTATAAAAATAGATGAAGAAGGATAAATGATGGAAGCTGTATTATCATTAAAATAGAAGGAATTAAAGTAGATTTAACAAAAAAAAGAAAATTTTACAAAAGAATTAGATTAAATTACGTAAGAAATTTTTGATTTAAAGAAAGAGATAGCACTCAGAAGAAAGTATCAATAATAATAGAATAAAGTTGATTTGAATTAAAATGAAGATGATATAGAAGACGAAATATAAGGTAAATTAAATGTTTTAAATTCAAAAAATAATGATTTGAAAGATGATCTATAAAAATTAGTAGAGTTGAGTCCTATTCCATAAGAATAAAAGTAAAATGATGTATCTGCATAAATTAGCTAATTTAATGATTAATAAGCTCAGAAAACATTAAAAGATAGAGATAGACGAATTGAAATCTTAGAATTAACAATACAAACATTACAATAATAAAATTAAGAAAAAAATAGTATGATCCCATCTTTAGTTTCTAAAATTACTTAATAATAGAGTTTCTTTTTAGAGGATGATCCAATTTTAGGAGAATTATAAGAAAAATTTACAAAGGAAAGTTAATTATTATAAGATTTATAAAATAAGTTAAGAAAAACAGCAGAAAGACATTATGATTTATCAGTTAAATTATAAGAGTGGGCAGAAAAAGAAAATAGATTGGCTAATGAATTAGATATTAGAACTTAATGTGTTGAAAAGATTGAATAAGAATTGTAAAAGGTATTTGATAAATAATCTGATTTAGAATCAGATAAAATTAACATTATATAAAGAATATTATAACTAGAAACTGAGAATTAACAGTTAATAGAATCCGAATTTAATACAAAAAATAAATTAAAGGAAAAAAAAGATTATATATAGGTATTATATAAAAATTTGGTTGAAATGGATTAAAAATTGTTGTAATTAAGAAATAGAATGTCTTTGTATTCATAAGAGGGTAGATAATTGGCAGAGTTGGTAGGAAATTAAGAAAATGAAAGGGAAAATTAAATGAGTAATTTACACACAATTAAGGAAGAATTAGAATAAATAGAATTAGAGAAGAAAGAAAAACTCTTCTTAATTTAATCAATAAAAATAGAAATATAAAATAATACTTAAGAAAAGGAAAGACTTGAATATGAATTTATTACTATTCATAGTAAGAATTCATAACTTAAAGCTTAAATTGGATTTGAAGAAGCATTGTATTAAAAATTATTATAAGAATTTGAAATAATGAAAAAGAAAGATTAAATCAAATATTAAAATCTTTATAGAGATGGATGTACTTAAATTGAATATGAATAAGATTAATTTGAAAGTTTAATTAATGAAATGTAGTTTTCAAAAATAACAAAAGAAGAGGTGTTATTTTTAAAATAAAATTGTTAATAAAAACTTAATTTTTTAACTTAAGATAATGGAAACCAATAATATTTTAATAATAATCAAATATTAAAAAAGATTTTGCATTTATAATAATTACTAATAAAGTGCTAAGAAAATGAGAATAAAATTTTAATTGAATAAAATTCTAGGAGATCCTCTGTATTAGGTTTCAGAGTACTTGAAGAATCTACTTAAAATTAAAAATTTATATTAGAATCAGTATGAAAAAATCATATTTTATAGATTGATTAATTCTAATGTAAAACAACAGTTGTGGAAATTCACCTGAATGATTAATGTTTGATTATTGAGAGTAATAATAATAAAGAATAGTAAAATTTATAATTAAATAGAAAACATTTATAATAAAAGATGGCTAGATAATGGATTTTAGACAAACATTTTGATTCCAACAATGATTTATATCCTTTAGGCATTTTATACATAGTTTTTAAGGTAGTAATTAAGTTTAATTTATAGGTATCTATATATCAAGTGATTAATATTGCATTGACTGGTACAAAGGTTTTATAATTATATTAATTATTATTATGATAAATAATATAAAGTGTTTAATTTATAAATGAGATTAGATTAATTAAATTAATTCAAATATCAAAATTGAAGTCTCCTATTGGCTAATTTAAATATGGAAGATTTTATGGATTATTGGTGGACATTTTACTTATATTTGGTATTGGAACATCTTCATCTTGAGTTTTTAATGAATCTGCTAACATCATATCATGGAATCTTTAAAAGTCTATTTTGTCTTAACTATTTAATCTGATTTCATTAAACATAGTATCCACTTTCACTGTTGATAATTATTTACCTCTTCTTTAAAATTCTCGTCTAACATCAACACTTGTAATATAGTTTTTGTTATCTATATCAAATTATTTAAATAAACCCCATAATCTCTCTTCATTTAAATATTGTTATTAATTTAATAAGGCCATCATAAACTCAGAATAATGGATAGTCATATCTCGATATGATGCACCATCGGTTTTATTTGACAATTTCAATTTTTTAATTAATTCTGATATCTCTTTTTCAGTATCATTAAACCCTAATTTTTTCATTATCAAAGTCATTTCTTTAACAGAGATGGTACCGCTATTGTCTTTATCAAATTCTTCAAATTATTATCTAAGAGATTATATTTGAGTTTCATTCAGTTAATTTAATAAAATATTAAGAGTTTCTTTCTTTAGCTTTGATATATTCCCATAAGTTTTCAGTAATTAAATCGCTTTTTCATTTTCTTACTCATTATTAGGAATAGATTCCATTCTACTTGGAGGTGCAGAGGCATAATTTTAAATCCATGGACTAGACAAAGCTTGAGCACATGTTATGCGTTTTTTCGGATTTTTATCAAGCAACCTAATAACCAGCATTTTTGCATCTTGAGAGATATGTTTCCAAGAATTTTCATTGAATTAAATGTCTTTATTTTAAATCTTTTCTTCTAGTACCTTGAGATTGTTACTAAAAAAAGGTGGCTCACCACATAGTAAAACGTACATAATACATCCCAAAGACCATTCATCACATGTTTAAGAATACTTTCCTTGCAACACTTCTGGTGCAACGTATATAGGAGTTCCAACTTTTGTTTATGTTCTTACTTAAGATCTACCTTAATTTGCAGATTAAGGTGGAGGGCATTTCTTACTTAAACCAAAATCAATGATCCTAATATCGAAGTCATCATCAGGAGAAGCTAACATGAGATTTTCAGGCTTTAGATCTCTATGTGTGACTCCTTGTTAGTGCATATAATGAACTGCAGAGAATAGCTGCTTCATCAAAATAGAGCACTTCCTTTCTGAAAAAACTCCTTTTCTCACTATTCTCTCAAATAACTCTCCTCCCCGACAATATTCCATCACAAAATGATAGTATCTCATATCTTCATATGTTTCATAGACTCTAATGATATTTGGGTGATCTAATTGCACAAGTATCTCTAATTCCCTTTGAATTAGATGTAATCTTTAACCAATACGATGCTAAACTAATTTTTTAGTTTACTTTATCTATTGATTTCACTGCATAACATTTTGATTAAAGACCATTTCTTTCTTATTCCAAACTGAAAGCTAGCTTAACCGTTCCAAATGACCCACTACCTAATATTTAAGTGAAACGATAAAACTGATGGATGTTCAGTTTAGAAAACTGTCTAACCACAGATAGTTTTGATGCTTGTGGACGTAATTTACTTTTACAAATTCCCATTAAAATTTATAATATATTATTGTTCAATTTATTCAAATAAATATTCAATTGAAAATACTAATTACTATTTAAAAATGAATCTTAAATATATTTAAATAGAGATTAATCAAAATTAAACATATGCTCTGATATTATCTATTTAATTAAAATATTTCATAATGTATATGGTCTAATACTGTAGAATACTCTAATGTTGCAAACTTTTACTTATATATAAATTTGTTTTGATTTCTTAATTTGTATAAACCTTTAGTAGTTCTATGATGATAATATAAATCATTATTAAATAGGAATACTTAGATAATAAACAATTAGTAAATTTATATATTTGAAATTCTTAAAATACTATTAATAATAAATCACTCAATATTTATAATTAATAAAATCATTTAATATTTCTAATATAATTTAAAAATCTTTAATCCTTTTTATTTGCCTATCTAAACTTTTTCTCCTCTGTAATGCTACTTTAACTACTAATATAAGAATCCCTTAATGAATTGGAACTTTATAAAGAAAATACAAGGTTTTTATTTGTTTACAATTCGTCAGGAATTGTAAAATTTTAATTCTTTTCTTCTTTAATAGATTGAGTTTATTTTGGTTTTTTAAATTTTATCGTTCTTTTTTTACTAGAAGTGCTTGAAAAACTCACATTGCTAAGATTTACTAAACTATTTCTTAAAGAACTAACATCTTGTTCTTTGTCTAATTCATCAACCATTAAAATTCTTTTGTTATCACTTGTTAATATTTTAGTATCTTCTTTATTTGTCTTGAGGATCTTGAATTCATCATTTTAAATCTAATCTAATTGTTTAAGTCTTAATGAAGATTCCATTGACTTTTTTCTTGTTAATGATAAATTATCAGGTTAATTTTTGTTTCCCAAGTTGGCTTACCCAAAAGTAACAGACTTAGACATATTTGAATATTTTTTAATGACATCTTATACTTTTTTATTTGGACTAGTTAATTTTTCATTTTAGTATTCTTACTACATTTTACTATCACTAGAGAATTTAATTTTATCAATAGGTCTAACAAAATCTTATAGACTAATTGACATCATTTCACTCTTCTTATCATTTTAGTTCTTTTCTGGCATTATTTCTAAACTATTAGATAATGTGGGTGTACGTTGATTTTATACATCTTATGATTCTATTTATTTAGGTTTAGTAGGTGAAGTAGGTTATAAATAAACTCCTTCAACAAATTTATAATCTGTTCCTTTTATTTATTCTTAATTATAGGGTATTATAGTTTGAGGTGGATCAATGTGTACTTCAACAAATTCATCTTTATTTGGAGAAGTTTAGACATTGAATTTTTCAGGTGATTTTCTAGGTTCATATTAATATTCATCAGATTAAGTTATCTAAATTTTTTCTTCATATTTTTCTGGGCTTTCAAATTCAGGTGGTTCATCTCCAGAAATGCTAACAATATTTGAATGGTTATTTTTCACTTTATTAAATAGACATTAAGCATTTGCATTATTTAATTATTAATCATTACCATTATGTATTATAGGTTCTGATGATACAGGGATATGTGATGCACTACCTGGTTGCGATGATCCTAATTGAACTGAATTCTTTTGGAATGTTATATTGAATATTGGACTTGTTCTTCTCCATTAGTCATTTAATAATATAACTTCTTCTATATGTTTTAATTGTTAATAATATTTGGCTAAAGATCCATCTATAACTAATTTATCAGTTAATTCTTTTTAAAACCATGATAAATGATTTGCTAACATATATATATATCCTGGTATAGTATTTTTAGAAGTAATTTTTTCTGAAATTAATGTGTAAATGTTGATATCTTCAATTAGTATGTTACACCAAAAAGGATGAAAATCACTAATGGCTCTATTGAGAATGTATAATAATAATTTCTCAAAGATTGAGTGAAAAATATCAGAATTTTTATATTTAAAGTAGATTTAGACAATTTGATTGAATAACTTTAATTAATTCATTTGTTTCCATAATTTAATATTTGAAATTCTTGTTAAATTGTCAAAAATTTCCAGTAATTTAAGACGTAAGGTTCTAAGTCTTTTATTATCATTTTCTAAGATTTGATTAAATGATTCTACAAATAGATTCATTTCTTAAGTAAAGGTATTCATAAAGTCAGTTTATTCAAAATCAAGAGTTAATTATTGATGATAAGCAATTTCTGGATTTTCATCAATAATTTTTTTGGTGATATTTTCTTCATAGATATTGATATTTTGCATTTGATATGAATAGTAATTGGAGATAAGTGATAAGATATGAGCTGAACTTTTAGCAAGAAATAATTTATCATGATTTTGTTTTAGACATTTAAACATTTACAAGATGATTTATTTACTGACAATTAATTGAACTAATTTGTGACATACTTCATTTGAAAAGTATCTAGTCATTATTTCATGAATTAAGTAAGTAAAGTTAAGGACACTCATTTCTTCCATTACATCAAAACCATGAAATCCTAATTCAAGAACTTCCAATTTGGCATCTTCATAATTACCATTTTCAGGATTAAATAATTGTATAAGTATACTATTAACTGTAGCTGATTCAAGATGATTCAAAAATAATTTGAGTAAATCAAATTTAAATATTGTTTAACATACTTATTTAGGTTCTTTGGATAATATAAGAGCAAATAATCTTTATACATTTGACCATTAAGGTTCGTGGATTTAATCTGGAGTTTTTTGTAATCCTGTAAAGAGAGTTTGAATGGCAGTCTAAGAAGTATAAGAATTAATATTATACTTCTTAGAGAATCATTTAAGTTAAGGGTGGAAGATCAAGTTCAAAAAATTCAATTGATAGAATTGGAAATATGATAACATGATCATGATTTGTTTCTGTAACTTGGTCAATTTATTACACAATTAAATCTAGAAGTTATGCTGCAATGTTTTTTTAATGTACTCTAATGAAGTCTATCACTTTTGGATTTAGATTCTTTGCTTATATGAAAAACTCATCTTCTGCCAAAAGTGGTATGATATTCATTGGATTAGCATGATATTCATCCATCATTGTTTCCATAGGATGCTTAATAGATGTATTGGTCATTCCATTTAACCACAATAACATTTGATAAAATAAATAATTAATCATAATTATTCCACTTAAGAAGTGTCAACAATTCTAAATCTAAATAGGAATATCAAAAACTCTCTCCCTATAATCCATATGATTATGAAAACTGAAAAATATTATAACCATGCTAATTTTATTATTGCTAGTAAACTCACCCATCTCTGAATAAATTACAATTTATTATTGTCTAAATTGATACTAATTCTTAATTGTTTTTCAGAATTCCCTCCAATCTTTCTACTAATATATCTAGGACGTATTGAATATGTTCTTGTATAAATTTATTAAAGTATTTCACTCATCCATTGACTTTATAGATGCTCATCAACTAAGATATCTGGATAATAATCAATATCAAAATTGCTATTATAATAAATTCAAAAATATACCTTGATGGCATTGGTTCTTATTGATAAAATTAAATATCTCCCATTATTTATAATTAAGACAAACCTTAACCATTGATTATTTCAGATTCTTAAAAGTATAAATAACAATTAAATTGAAAATGCAAACTTTGAAATTAACATTTTAGAGGTAATAATATTGTAATCTATTTAATCTTGTCAGCTTCTGTGAATAATTACAAATTAAAGTTAAGCTATTCAGGAATATTGTCTGCATTTGTATCATCAATCAGTGCCTATACAATTTAATAATCATTATATACAGATATTTTTGATCCTTGCAAAGCTAACTCTTTAATTGATAGAAATTATTCACTATTATCTGCCAATTTGTATTTATGATTTGTGAAATGATACACTTTATCATCTGATGTAATGATATTTACAAAATGAAATCCTTCATATTCGATGTCTAATTATTCTTCCAATGTGGATACAATGATCCAGAAGTCTTATTAGTCAGTTGAATACTTTCAGATGCAAAAACTAGTACAAATGGTATCACTATTATACCAAAGTATACTAAGATGCAAGTACATGTGGGAATGGATATCAATTTGCTGGTGTATGTAATTTCAAATTTTTCTCTTGATAAAGTAAACATATATTAATCATTATTATTCATAAATAAACTAATCCAATTAGATGAAATGGTTCTCTATCAAATCTTCAATGCCTTCATTTACTGTATATATCCTAATACTATTCAACTGCACCAAATAATTACACAATTACAAAGAGATATCTTCCAATTTTTATTATCCATCTACTTTGATTTACTTAATTATTATTTCTCTCTTTTAAAGATCAGTCACATTTGTCTATTCCACTTTACTATAATCAACTGAATATTGTTAAAATAAGAAGTTTGAACAATAGGGTTAATACAAAAATGGAGTAATAGGTATTCCTATTCCTTAATTCTCTTAAATTTTAATTCCAAAGTAATTGTAAATGAAAATCCATTGATGTAGGAAAAACTCATCTTATTACATGAAAGAAATCATTTCTACTAATTTTAGAGCCTCCAATACTAAATTTTAGTTTGATTATTTATTTTTAAAAATACTAATTAATAAAGTTAAAAGTGTTGGCCACATATTTCTAAAAAGTTCATTTAAATGAAAATGGATCAATTAAAATTTATTCATTATCAAAGAATAATCTTTGTAATAAATTGATTTAATTACTCCATACTGATAGTAATGCTGTCATGAATTATTTTGAGTAACTCATGAATAATGGTTTCATCATTTATAAAATCTAAGGTTTGACTAAATTAGTCTCCTTGGTTTGTTATTCTTATAGAATTTTATTAAATGAATTAAATTTGTCAAATGAATAAGATCCAATACCCATAACAGTTAAAGTATCAGAATATTTAATAAAATCTTATCCTAATGACCAACAATTTATATATAATTCTAGAATTGAAGGCAATGTTGATATAATTACTTCACATGTATTCTGAAACTTTTAGAAAATTAACTTTGTTGCTTTATTTTAATCTTAAACATTTAACATTCTAAATGTTATCAAATGAGATAAGAATAGATTTTAGTTTTTAATGGTTTCATTGATTCTTTTTGTTTCATAAACTTTAGCAAAGAATATTTATTGATTGTCAGTTAAATACCAAGATGAACTACTTTAAATTAGAACTTCAAATACTTATTTAGATAATATTATAGATTAGTATTCAAAGATGATGTATGCTAAACCAATTTTGATTTATCCATTAACTATTTAAATATATTATTATTGAAGTATAAGTATTAAACTTATTTATTTTTATGAAATCTATTTACCAATTCACCAAATTTCGATCCTCGACCTATAATCAGTCCTTACCGTACCTAGAACAAACCAAATTCGATCCCAACAATAAAACCGCTATTCTTATGATGAATCTAGGAGGGTGATCTCTAACAATATAGGCTAGGCCCAATACATATTAAGAAATCAGTCCATTTTTGATAAGATTCTTTTAAGACACCACTGTTATTAGAATACCTTTCGGTTTGGGTCCATATATAGCTAGATTAAGAGGTCCTGCCAAAATTAATAAGTAATATGAGAAAATTGGAGGCTTCTCTCCTCTTTTCAAATGGACAATGGTATAAGGAATTTTGATGAGCAAACCATAAGGAAGTGGATTTCTACCAGCATTTCGATACGGATTGCCTCTTCAAGAGGATGCTATTGAGTATGCTTTTGAGAAAACTGAAGGAAGAATATAAAAATTCTTACTTTTTTCTTAATATCCTCAGTATTCTTGTTCAACAGGAGGGAATGCCATACGCAATGCAATTGAATTACTACAAAAATATAAAACAATTCAACCAAAATTAGAAGTGTCAGTAATAGATTCATGGCATAAAAACAAATTCTATATTTCTGCAATGACAACACTATTGAATAATAAAATTAAAAGTTAGAATTTAGATCCAAAAGATACACTAATTTTATTTACAGCACATTCTTTACCAGCTGATTTTGTTTGGGATGGTGAGAAATATCCATATTATATCTATGAGTCTTGTTAATTAGTAATAGATAATCTAAAAAATATGGGAATTTAAGTTCCATTTGATTTATCATATTAATCTAAAGTAGGTTTAAATAAATGGTTAAGACCAGCTACACATCATGCACTTAGTCAATACATAAAGAAAAGTAAATTTAAAAATATTCTAATTTCTCCAATGGGATTTACAAGTGATCATCTTGAAACACTATATGAATTAGATATTCAACTAATGGAAGATTTACAGAAGGAAATTGAATCTAATAAGAAACATGTTATCAGATGTGATTCATTAAATGACCATCCACAATTTATTGCAGCATTAAGTGACCTAGTTACTTAAGGATTGGGTAACAAAAAATGTAGTAGCAAAAGAGAAAGATGTGTAGATTGTAAATTTGAATAATGTGAAATTGTTAACACCCATGATTTATGATATTCTAAAAAATCATATATTATAAAGTATCGAATATTAATTAATTTTTTTTAATAAATTTTACCATCCATATGATTAATGAAAATTAAAGTTAATAACAAGGAAGTAATAAAAATAGTGAATAAATGGTGTAGACAAAGACTTAAACATTTGTGGATGAAAATGATTTTCAAATTTATGCTTTAAAAGAAATTTATGATGCTGATACGAGATATATAATTTTCCCTTTAGGGCCTAAGGAAGATTAAGATATTTAATGTTATACATTTAATATTTTCAATTAATACCTAAAGCAAAATATTTCTATTTGTGAAGTTGAAAACCCTTTGGGGAATTATAAGGAGAAATATTTTGCTAAATTGTAGCCAGAAGTAGATCCTTTTTTAGTTAAAAAAATCAAAGAGAAAATTTTAGTGCCAATAAAGAATCACATAAATAATTTTACAGAAAAAAATAGAGATCTTGATTTTCTTTATGACGAAACCATGGTCTTAATCAAAAAATTAAATGCTATAAAAATTGAATGAATTCTAATAATATATTTCATTATTTAGAATCATTTTTATATTATTCTTAATAGAGTAAAAATGGATTAAATCAAAATAATTTGTGGGCTTAGATTTCCAATAAAGGTTTTAATTCAGGTTGTGGTTTTCTCAGCAACTGACTGGAGGAAGAATTATGTAAGGATTTCATAAAGAATTATGAGACTTTACTTCTATTTGGTACTCCTCTAATCTATAGGATAAGTTTATATTATTACTGATTAACTTTAAAGACAAGTCTATAGTTCTTCTTACCAATCCTTTCTTGATTATCTAAATTATTGGCTAGTTTTGCTCAAATAAAGTGCATTGGTACTATTTAATTCTGGAAAGAGTGTCTTATGTTTATATGGTCGATAGAATCTTTTTTGATTAGACCTTGAGCCTACTTTGCAAGTTTGTGGAATTTCAAATTTATCTTACCTTGGTGGCAAATGATATGGATTTTTTAGGTATTCAAGAACATTGAACTACCTCTTATTTTATTAATTCATTTAATAAATATTATGAAACTTCAATTCTTAATATATTATAATCTATACAATAACTCTAGTTTAGCATCTATACTAGCTATAAAATCAATAGAAATACTATATGATTTACTATAACATTCTTGGAAACACTCTGCTTATCTATTATTAATTTAACATCTTGTTATAGCTCAATCTTTACTTGTTTGTTTATGAGTTCTTATAATAATTATCACCATTAATCTTGACTTATAAACTTGTAATTTTTTAAAAGATCAGCAATGATTTCTTTGCCAGCAGTCTATATTTTACTGTAATTTATTTAAATAGTAAAGTAAAGTTTATTATTCAATTCTAAATGGATAAATTAAACAAAAATATGGATCCTTTTATATAATTGATTTCAGAATAAGAGGATAAAATATGTTGTTAGCCCCATTTTAATTATTCATCTGAATAATATTAAAGTTCTTCTGATGCTCCCATGATTAAATCTAATCAAGGAGCTTTAAAAATGTTTCTCTTTTTTATTTGGTTTTACCAGATTCTATAATTTAAACTACATCATCATAGGTAATAATTATAAGGCTACTAATTTGTAAAGGAATAAAAACAATTTCAATATATATAATAAAAATTTTAATTTTCTCTACTAAATTTAGGATGTGGATAGATAACAAAAAGCAAAAATTTATTCAAATATATAAGATTGCATTAGAAATAAATAAAAATCCAAAATTGAGAATAAATCTTGATGAATAATATATATAACTGCTAATTTTCTAATACACACTACTTTATTTTCATATTAAACTTCTCCTTATTTTGCTTAAATTGGTTCTTGTAGATGGTTAAAATCGATTGCATTTAAAATTTGTTCCTGTAGCAAAATGAACCTTCTTTTATTCAGAAAAGGAGTTTAAACTTCTTGAAGGAGGAGATTTGAGGATACTCCTCTGTGAATGGTCTTCATTAATTTATTATTAGTAATTTCTTTAAAGATAAAATGATAAATCTAAATTTTAAATGTATGTAATATCTCCCTAACGCTTGACTTTTTTATTTATTTATCTAGTTTCACTCCTCACTGTTATAGGGCTATCAGTTATTTGAGATTTTCGCAATGAATTTTAACAATCTTCTTAAAAAATAAAATATTTCATTCTTCCACTGCTATTGTTGATATAATGAATTGGATCATCATCATCTCTTATTTCTGATTCAGATAACTTTTAACTTATCTGATTTGTTGAAGTAATACTCATTCTTAGTGATGAAAATTTTGTGCTTTTACTCATCTCATTTAAAGTTCGCATCTTTGAATCAACACTATAGAAATCAGTATCAATATTGTCAATCATTCTGTAATTAGTACATATTGAACCCATTTATATTTATTTTAAATCATAAAAATCAATTTAATCAAAGTGCTTTATGTTCCTTAAGAAATTAACCTTAATTTTGTTTAGCAATAGTGTATATCCTTTAAACACTAAATTATTATAAGTACAGTTCAGTCAAGTAACTTTAATTATCTTGAATATAGTGTTCTTATAGAAGAAATTACAAGATGGAATATATAAAATTAATACTTTCTAACAGATAATCTATCAACATATAATATAAAAGTTTTTATCGAATCCTTTTAGTTTTTCAAATTATTTAAAAAATCAGACTCTTTTGATAATTCATTTTTTCTTATAAGGTTTAAATTGATGAACAATAAATCATGTTACTTGAATAAATTTATATATTTTACATATCACTTTAGATTATATTTTTGTGCAAATTCTATATATGATTAATTCTTATAATGTTTTAAGTAAACATTTATTTAGGACTAATCAATTATAATCTAATTTATTTATTTAATACATAATAAATAAAATAATAGACTCTTATATCTGGACATTGTTTGTTATTGGAACTTTTTACAAATTATAAATTTGTACTACAAAATACAAAACCTTTTAGTCTAATTCTATCAAAGTAAATAAAAAGAACTTATTTTTCTTTTATATAATTGAAAATTTAATTAATAATCTTCTATTCCCTTCTTATTTATTGAAAATATATCATTTTTCACTTATTTTTTCTCTCTAGATACTTTTTTTTCCCAAATGATTAAGTTCTCTATTTTTTTATCTATTTTTTCTGGTGTTTCTAAATACTTTTTATTGGCCCACAGGCTTCTAATCTATTATGTAGTTTCTTACTTTCAATTTCTTCTAAATCACCTGAAATCTTACTTTTATCTTTGTTTTCTGAATCTATCATCTCTTTAGCTTCCAATCCTTAAATGTAATCTAAATCTTTTTCTAAATTCTTTAGTAAATAGATTATTCCATTTAATTAAATGTTTTACACTTAAATTTCATGTCTTTTTCTTGCTTTTTTCTTGTTTTTGGATTTCCTGAAATATATCATTTTTATTAAATCAAATTTGTTTTTTTAAAATAATAGAATCTCAGAAGTACTTATCATTAGTGACTTTTAAATCCAAATCTTAATATATATTAGTATAATAATTACATACACAGTGGATTAGAAATGATTTTTACAGCTCTACAGCTATGTTTAATATTTCTATTTAGAATACAATAGAATTTAAATAAAAAGGGTAGTTTAAATCTCATGTAATATACTCATAAACTATGCAACAGATAGTTTTATAAGTGCTCAGAACATAATAACGAAAAGGATAGTTTAAATATAAGTGTTTTTTTTTA
>JPFL01000209.1:6972-24907 GCA_000733385.1 Paramecium biaurelia | reverse complement strand
TCTTACTTTTATCTTTGTTTTCTGAATCTATCATCTCTTTAGCTTCCAATCCTTAAATGTAATCTAAATCTTTTTCTAAATTCTTTAGTAAATAGATTATTCCATTTAATTAAATGTTTTATGTTTAATATTTCTATTTAGAATACAATAGAATTTAAATAAAAAGGGTAGTTTAAATCTCATGTAATATACTCATAAACTATGCAACAGATAGTTTTATAAGTGCTCAGAACATAATAACGAAAAGGATAGTTTAAATATAAGTGTTTTTTTTTTTAAATTGAAATTAAGTATACTATCATAATATAATTATGAATAAATGATGTCCAAATATGAAGAACAATAAATTATTGTATTCTTTTTGTAATTATTAAAAAATTAAATAATTTTTAAACCATGTCTTCAGTTTAGCAATTTTGTGAAGATCTTACAAAGATAGATTTAAAGGATCCAAAAGCAAAAGAAGTTATGATGGAAAAAATAAAATAGTATGATGAAAAGTAATTATAATAGTTAAAATTAGTTTTGCTTAAAGTAGTTTTTATCCAACTCCTTCATAATTATCATAAAATTATAAAAGAGATACTTCAAAGATTTAACTGCCATAAAATGGATCAGAAATGGAAAAACAATTAAAAACATAATTTATTGCAGATGGATCAATATTTGGAGAATATCAATCAATTTTAAGATAAGCACATGTACCTGCTTTTGTTGTACCTCCTCCTCCTCCTCCAAAACTAGAAGAATAAGCTGCATAAATATTTTTACGAATACCATATAATTATCTAGATTAAAATGCTAATACAAAATTTGAATCTAATATTTAATAATAACCATAAAATTAGTAGCTTAGTTAAATTTCAAACTTTTTATCTACTATTCATAATCAAAATTAACTTAACCAAAGTCAAATTCCAAAATAATAACAACAAGTTCAAAATCCATCTGCAATTCAAGCAAGTATTTTGAATAATCAATAATAAATGGATTTATAAATGTAAATTAATTAAACTCCTAATGGTTTGGATAGTGATTTTATAACTAATATAAAAAAAACAGTTAATGTATTAGGAGGAATTGAGGACACAGTTTAAAGTATAAATTAATGATCATATAAAGTCATGAAATAATCTTTATAAGATTATGAATTGCAACATTAGATTGAGAGAAAGATTGATAAATAACCAATCTTCAAAAATTCGACTTTAATGAATCCATAAAATACAATATAATCTTAAATAAATCAATAACAATATCATCCTTTTGAAAGATATATGGCAACAGAACAATTATAAGTAGTACAATAATCACAAAAGTTAAGGGAATCTAAATTATAGTAGAATATTCATTAATGACCTGTTTTGAAAATTGTAATTTTTCTTTTGGAGTATATAATTAATTAAATTTTACAAAATAATAATAATTGTTTTATTAATTTATATCTTTAAAATTACACAAAATAAGTCAATATAAAAAACTATAGACTCCCAAATATTCTCGAAATGGTTTCAACAACATATTATATTCTTATTCTTATTCTATCATTTGAGTGATTGGATAGAAATGATCAAAATCAACACAATAAATCTTTCTATTCTGCATAGTTTTCAAAATAAACTTAAAAATGTAATGTTTTATTTCTTCTTAAGATTCTTAATTGTCTTTCATTAACAATCTTGTTTTAAACAAAAAATATAAATCATTAATTTTTAAATAGTCCACTTAGGCATCAAATTTTGATAAATCTGTTTCTTTCTAATTCAATTTTTATAGCAAAGAGAATTAAAATTTATTTGACAATGTATTATTTGAAGAGAAGAGTTCTTATAATTTAGAGATAATTTCATTAAGTTCAGTCTTGTTATATGATGGATTATTCAAAAGAATATTTTAAGTAATTGTTAAGATGTATTTCATTTATTATGAAGTTAATTAATAAGTTTATGATTTTAAACCTTCTTTAATAATTGATAAATTCTCTAAGGGATAAATTAGAAAGAAATTAGTATTCTCCATTATTTTACTTTATATATAGATTTCTTTAACTTTTGAAGAAATGTTATTTTGTATATCTAAGAATAATGGATCATTTTTCAAAATGGTGGATTATTTTTCTATTATTTATAGACACTGATAAAGTATATCAACTTGTTTAAGATAATTTTATTAATGTTTATGTATTATTTTGAGCATTTAATATAAAGTTCTTTCTGAGATGAATAAATTGAATTTTTGATAAAATGTTAGAACACCATATATCTATTTGATGTTTAAATATAAAACATTTCTATACCAAACTGATTCTAAGTTTCTTAAAGGCTACATATAATCTTTCTCTTCCATTATTATATATGATAACCAAATCATATGACTATTTATTAAATTCTCACTAAATTGATTTGCTATAACCCGATCATATGATTGCCTATCAACAAATTTATTAAAATGAGATCTCTATACATAAATCATAAGACTTTTGTAATCAGAAATCATTTCATATTTACAAAAATTTAATCGATCTCTAAGACTATTAAATAATTCAAGTGAGTTTTATCTTAATCCCATTTTAATCAATGTTGCTGGATCAATACTTGCAAAGTCTTAAATTTAAGAGCCATTTTGAATAGCTGAAGAAAATAATACTTTTCTTAAATGTTTTGTATTTTAGAACATATTAAAATCTTTAATTTTCATTTTTCAAATTATGGCTGAATAAACCTAAGACAAACAATTCAAGGGAGTTAAGAAGTTTACTTATAGAGGTCTCTAACTTGAAGAGCTAGTAAAACTTCCTATGGATAAATTGGTTGAATAATTCAGAGCCAGATAAAGAAGAAGAATCTCAAATCAAGGAGAAAAGGTGCATGCTTTTTAAAACTTGATGAAGAAAGTAAATAAATTTAAATAAATATCACTAGATCAGAAAGTCCAAGAAAGAAACATTACCAGGAGAAAAGCCAAAACCTGTGAAGACACATTAAAGAAATACTATTGTTGTACCTGAGATGGTTGGTTCAATTGTAGGAGTATATAATGGAAGATAATTCAGTAATGTTGAAATCAAATTTGATATGATTGGCAGGTATTTGTTTGTAATAGCATATATTAGATATTTGGGTGAATTCTCATTAACATACAAGCCAACAAGACATGGTAAACCAGGAGTTGGTGCAACTAAAGGATCACAACATACAGATTGATGTTATGAATTTAAAAGTACATTATGTTAATTCATAAAATTATAAATTATGTTTGCAATTACAATTTTATTATGTTAACAAATGTTAGATTTTAAATAATAATTACTTTATATCCAAAAGATAGTTATCAATCTTATTTTATTAATTTTATTAATTATATTATAATATTCTAATTCATATATTAGTAATTATTGAATGATATAACAATTTTTATAATAATCAATTATGGACATCGAAAGGTTAAAAATTTCTGATTGATTCAACTTAAGAGAAGGATTAATGATGGTTACCTTAATTTGCCAAAGGATCATTTTTCATTATGATCTCATCCATTCTATAGCTCCATTAAAGCAGTTCTAATTATCTTTGACTTTTGCATTGTACTTTGATAGTAGTAATATCGAATGGAGTTTTGCAATCAGGACAATACTGCTTAATATTTTGAAAGATTACTTTATGACTGTTTAACCATTTATCTATGCATTGAGTATGAAAAAGATGATCACAAAATATTAATCTAATTTGAATTCCATCATGATATGAATCTAAACAGATGGAGCATTTATCATAAGCCAAATACTTATTTTATCTTTTAATCAAAGCTCCATATTCTTAAGACGGAAAAAATCTATTAATCAAAGGGATAATGCTATTTTCATCTTATTTTGCAGGTTCTAATTTTTTTTCTTTTGGAACTCTTTGTCTTTTTCTAAACTTTGATCTCATAATACAAACAATTATCAAAATTAACAATGTACCAATAATTGTAGTCATAATAATTATTAACTAATAAGCATCTGCAGTATTATTGTTCTGATTTAAATAGGTGATTTCTACATTATCAAAATAAATTAAATAATAGAAATTAACAGTTTAATTAAATTATTTATGGAACTATTCAATTTTACTTTGGCAAGATGCTATGTCATTTTTAGTGATATTCAAAATGCTATTAATATTTATTTAAACTTAATTAGGATTCATATTATCAATGATACAATAAGTTATATATTATGTATTACTTTAGAATCTTAATACATAATCTATATTATTAAATTGTCTTATGTCTAAATAATACATTTTATATCCCTAAAACATATTTTGGGTTTGGATATCATCTAAAGGTAAATGACAGTCATTTCCAAGTTGTTACTCTCTACATATGCAGAATGAGTTTCGACATTCAGAATCATTCTTACAATTACTAAGTTTATTTACAATAGTACTAGAAGCATTCATCATTTGTTTAGTAAGAATATTAGATTGTAACATCAGTTTCTTAAAGTGATTAAATACCAATAATACTCGATTCATTATATTCATACAAATTCAAATAAGATGAAATTAGACTCCTTTATTTTAATTACCCAAATATTAATTATTAAGAAGACATCATCTGATATGAGAACCAATCTACAAAGCAACTTCATTATCATTAATTCTTAACCTTGAATTTGATAATAATTGCTGAAAAGTATATTCAGTCGGTTATATGTAACAGATAAATAGGAGAGGTTGATCCTCTTTCTTTTCTTTCTTAAAAAACTCTAAAGCTAACTTAACCTAGGATTTCATCTCAAATGGAATAATCTTAATTCCTTTTAATGAACTATATTGTTGAAGTTGGCATGCACATATTCCAAAGAGAATAATGATTAGGCATTATTTCATATTTATATTTAATATCTATTCAGTTTAGCTAACCAAATCTCATTTTAAACAAAAATTAAATAAATGAATAATTATTGCTTTATAATGACGACTTATTAAAAAATCGACAATCGTACCTTAAATAGATATAATAAACTTCCTCTGAAATACCTTATTTTAGATGGTGGAAAAAAATTGAAATAATTATCTTTAATATTATATGAAATTTTGATTGGAGAATGAAATCGAATTTATCCTTAATTTGAATTAGAATAAAATTTCTAAGATGATTTTTACAATATATCATATGGATTAATCAGTAAAAATATGATTAATTGGAATTGTATCCATTATTTTACTTAATTTAGACTATATATGTTATTTTTAAAAGATATCATATTACAATGAATCAGATTTATAGTATTTGAACAGAAAAGTTAAATGAAATATAAAAATTTATATGATACCCAAAAACTAGTTATTTATAAAATACAATTTTTATGATATAACATAATATGTTTCATATGGATTGAATTTTGATAACGATATTGCACTTTATATTGTATAAATATCTTTGAGGACATTTCAGTGCAATTGCTATAATTTTTTTTGGGAATAAAATAACTTAACATGATTTAGTTCTTCTGTGGGAATCAATTCCTGCTTGTAATATTAAGATCATAATCACCAAAACATGGTAGTAAGAGAATATGATGAAAATGAGCTTTGATATCAAATTTGAATAAGTAACTATTTAATTCAATCAATAGATAACATAAAACTAAACAAAAATAAAATATTAAATACCATTGATCTATATTTTACTTTAAGATTTATTCTTAATTTTGATAATATTAATTAAAATTAATATCTATATTATAAAATATTAATGAATTCTATGTTTTCCATTTATTGTGAGAATTTTGTAAGTTTTTCTTAACTCATATTATCTATCTTAAGAAAATGAATAGTTTTAATATGTTATAATTTTTTAATAAATAAATGCTCTTTATAGTATTTAATTAATTAATAAAGAAAAGATGATTACAGTAATTTCAGTGTTATAAAGTTAAAAAATTAATGTCATTATTTGAAAAACTTTATATCAAAGCTATTCTAAATATAAAATATTATTATATTGATTTTTTAGGAACCCAAAAAAAATTAATAAATACTTTTTTCATTAATGAAAAATTAGGATGAGAAAAAACATTAATTAGACAGAATAGGCACAGCCAGTACTATGGCTTAAACTGGACAGCAATCTCATTTTTAGTAATAATTCTAATGTGAATTTATCTAACCCCCTTTTGGTAAAATGAAAAAAGAGCAAAACTATAAAATCAATAATAGGTATTAAAAACAGGATATGAATGATGACCCTGTCGAATAGGATCAGTAAATAATTGATAACTAGAACCAATAGGAAATATAATAATTTTAATAAAATGAGTTGTAGACAAAGTAAAAAAATACAAAAGAAGATGAATACTAGAAATTAATTAAATTTAATGAAGATCAATATAATGATGGTAATCAATATTCAGAACCTGATTAAAATTAAGAATCACCTGTTATGAAACCTAAGAAAATCAAAGGTGATCACCTTTATATCACTTGGTATGATATATTTGAATTTTAGTTAGATCAAGCCTTTTGGGGAATTTTTATTAAAGTATCATTTACAAGATATTGCTCATCCTTATATTAAAAAGAGAACAACAACAAAATGTTGCTTTTTTGCTGTGAATACTAAATAATCTCTTTATTAGACATAAAAATAAAATATTATTTAAGTAGGCCAGATGTTATATGATGATGCTAATGAAGATCATTGCAACTTACTATATTCAATTTTCTATTTAATATTTCAATTAGAAAAACTATCAAAACGAAAATCTTAAGAGATCTCTAATAATAAAATTAACTTATTCTAATTATTATATACTTTATCTTGTGTTACATCTTTTAGAGATGATTTATTTTAAATTGGAAAATTTGACAAAGAAAAAATAGTCTCTATTATGTTTTTCTGTTCTAAATACATTTTTGAAGTCTTACAATATGGAAGTTTAGATCCTATTTTTAAAAAAACTGAAAGTAGTGGGGAGACTTTCCATAATCTTATGACTTGTATTCACATGGGAGTATTTCGATATATTTCTAATTCTAATTATACTTAGGAATAGGAAATCTTTTAAAATTTAGAAAATAAAAGTGTGAAATAGCTTTTAGATATTTGGAAAGAAAATAAATTTAAAAACAATTGATAACATTTGATTAAATCAATTTTGATTTTTTAGAAATTAATTAAAAAGTTATTCTAAACTTAGAGATCTTATTTTAAGACTCTACATAATTTCTATTCTTTTTGTTCCTTTAAAAATATTGATAATAAATTAATATATAAAAAGTTAATATAATATATATATATATAAAAAGATTATATTATAAAAAAAGGGTTTATATCCAATTTTTATTTCTTTTAAAGATACGTTCATTATTAAAATTAATTCATGGATAATTTAAAGAAAGCATAAAAACTTATGTAAATTTAACCGATATTCTTAGAAAATTTGGATAAATAACAAAAGATGACATTGTGATTGGTAAAGATGAGGTAGATAGAAAATTTTTGACTTCATGTGGTCCTGTGTATATAGAGTATCATGATTGTTTGAAATAAAATTATGGAGATGTTATCATCTGTATATTAGCATTTAATTACATTAGGTGATAAATTTAGAGAGAAGATGATTGAATGTGAAGTAAGTCAAGGATTTTTCAAATATGATGTTTCTGAAATAAGAAGAAGAAGATAAAAGCTTCATGGTAGCGAAGTTTGATTGATTAATTATTATAGAAGAATTATAGCTCATTATTATTAGTATTTTGTATATTTATATATATAGTTTTCATTATTTTTATTTTTTATAATTAAAATTTAATATTATTTTAGCATAATAAATGTATTTATGGATACTTAAGAGAGTGTTTTGAGAATTCAATAATAAAAATCATATAATGATATATGAATGGTGATTAAAAATGAACAAATCTAAAAATAAATGTAATAAATTATTTAATACTTAATCAAATTTTATAATTTATATATTTTATCAATCAGATAGAAAACCAATTGTTGATCAATAATGCATAATTCAAAATATTTCAATTTTTATTTACATATAAATCATATTGATATAGTAAAATTCTTCAAAAAATCAAGGAAGTAGAAATTGGATTGGTTTTTTTTCCATAATTACTTTATTTTATTTAAAATGAGCGATGGTGTTGGTTTCTGCTTTGATTTTTATTAAGACATTCAGTCCTTCAATAGTTAATTTGAATTGAACTAAAATCAGATTGAAGACTAAAATTTTAACTATTAGTTTTGTTATGATCAATAAGAAGAAATGATGTAATATAGCAAGAAATATAAAAATTAGTGAATTTTAACATTAGAACTTCTAATTTGAGAATTAATAACAGGAAGAACAATTATCATTTTCTAAGAATTTATAAGAATTATAAAGTTGTGATTTGTCAAGTGAGGAGGAGATTAGCAAATAAAAATATCAAAATTTTGAGTTATTAAATTAATCAAGAAGTAGAAGTAGAGAGATAGAAAAAAAAGTATACTTTAATATATGAGAGAATATAGGAAGGGAAATTAAAGAAATGGACGTAATAAGAAAGTGATTTATTGAGAAATTATTATAATCAATATAATGGAAATTGGGGTAGAATTGCTGAATAAATGAAAGGGAGAACTATAAATTAATGTAAGCAATACTGGCATAGAAAACATAAAAATGAGGATTAAAAAAAGTGTAAATGGACACTTGAAGAGGATTAAATAATCAAAGATAATATCAATTAGTATGAAAATAATTGGGCAGCCATTTCAAAAAGTAATTGTTATTCTTAAATTATCAGTACTAAAAAGTAAAACAGGAAAATAAATAAGAGAAAGGTACATCAATAAATTGAGAGCAGATATTGCAGATTCTAAAAAGTAACCTTGGACACCATAAGAAGATTCAAAACTTATACAATTATTTTATTAATTTGGATCAAAATGGTCTAATATAGCAAGATAATTTTATGGAAGATCTGTAAGCTTTTATTTAGATTTAGGATTTGTAAGTAAGAAATAGAACTAAAAAATTATTAAAAGATGATATTCCTTAAAATCTATAAGATTAAAAATTGAAAATATAAGTCTAATTAGAAGATGATATAGATGCATTCTAAGAACTTGGTTAGACATGTGAAAAACCACAAAATAAAATTAAATTTAATTTTGACTAGTTCAATTCTTCAACATTCTCATTCAATTAAACTAAACTAGATTGAGTTTAATTATTTATATAGTTTCTTAATTTGTAATAATTAATTTATAAGTTAATATCTTATTAAGAGTTAAAATAGTTATCAAAATGTTTAATTAAAATTAGATTCTTATAGAGTAAATTAACATATTATTTGATACTTTTAATTTTTAAGAATCTATATATTACTGAATTAAGAAAATGCTAAGACCCTAAGGGATTGAGTTAATCTGACAATGGTTTTCAATATTCATATGAATTCTAAAAGGATAGTCAATATTTATTAATTAATGATGAGATATTAAAAATAATTAGAAGGAGTGCTTACATGCTATCAAAAATTAAGTGAGGTTGGAAATAAAAGGTATTGGTAGTAAATTTTAAAGATGTAAAAATCAGGTCTGAGATTATCATACATCTTGCACATTAATCATCTATTGAATTAATACAAAATAATTTTTATATATGTAAAGAAAAAATATTACTTTATAATTAAATCCAAATGAAGTTTATTAATTACCCTAAAGGAAATTGTCTTTATTGGAACTACTTTAGAACAAATTGATAACAAATAAATAACTTAGATATATTTAATAAGATTAATCAGAATAAATAATTACATAGAAATAATTAAAAGCTCCATAAAGAAACAAAAGTTGTGAGTGTACATGTTGTGGATTATGGTAAATAAAATTAATAGATAAAGAATAAATTAATCAAATAAATCAGTAAGTAGAGATCAAGAGAAAAAAGAGATTAAGAAAAATATTTGTAAATAGTGTCAAAATGATCATTTAAGTAAATCGTTTTTCTTAATGTGGATTAGAGTACTTTTTGAATCGTTTATAAAGAAAAATGTAAAGAATTAAATCATTACATAAAATTGAGAATAAGTAAATCTAATTCATTAAATGTAATACTTATTTTTATCTAAGCTCATTATCATATTGATTTGGGAAATATGATAAATGACCAATCTCCACATAATAATACCAATGAAACTTAGAAAACTAGATAAAAAACAAAGAAAATTCATATAAAATTAAATAAAAGAGCGGACAATTAATGGTAGAATAATCATTTTGATTTATCAAAGTACACTATAAGAAGTAGATCAAATAATACTATAAACTAATATATCTAATAAAAATTAACTCATATTAATTACTTACCTCCAATATCTCAACCTCAAACTGCTAGATCTAATATAAGTGAGAATAAATAACTAGGTCAATTATTACCTTATAGTCGATTTTCTTAACCAATAAGAATTGTAACTAGATCAGTTTCTATAAATAAAAAAAGATAATGAAAATTAACAGAATTATTGTAATTATTTTTAATTTATATATTGTTAATTCTTCACATATGTATTTTAATTTAGACAAATAATAGTTCTATCTATTAGATAATTAATAAGAATGTATATGATCTTATCTTCTCTATTATTATATATATTTATATAAGTTATATAAATAAAATTATTAAATGAAGTTTCAGAAATTGGAAGACGATTAAACATTAAAAGATCAACAGAACCTAAAATAAAAAAAAGAATTATTAAAATAAGAATTTGAACATTTAGAGGAAATAAAAAAATATGATAATTTATCAATTGTTTCAAGCAATGATTTTAAGTTTAAAGCAGAATTGGATAAACTTTTAGAAATGAATAGAAGTAAGAATAGGGAATTAAGTTTATTGTTAAAACCTTAAACTTTTTAACCATCTAAATCTTAAATGGGAGGTTCTTAATTGTAAACCATTTCTGGAACTTATGGTTAGATTAGATCTATTAATAATCATCATTCTGACCCATTATTTGCTACATATACTTAGAGCATTTATACTAAAGATACTGATAGCAATGATTAATATATAGAGTAATTAAAAGTCTAAGAGGAACGATATAATGATTTAATTTTAGAAGAATCTGAAAAAAGAGATTCTCTAGAGTAATAATTAATTCAAATAGAAAAATCTAAATTAATATTATAGTAAAAAGTAGAACAATATCAAATGTTAACAAGAATGTCAAATAAGAGATTTGCAAATACTTAATCTTTGTAATTTTTAGCAGAATAAAAAAAAGAAACAAGTAAAGTAAATTTGAGATCAATAAAGGATGAATTTGAATAAATGAAGAAGATGCAGGATACATATAAAAAATAATAAGAAGAAAAATAATCAAATTTATAGAAAGTAATTTATGTTGGTGAAGAAAATATTGGACATAATGCAATTAAAATTGAACATGCTTTATAGATGAATGATGAATGCATTAGATAAATAGACAAATTAGAAATTGAAAAACAAAAAAAAATTGAAAAAAAATTAGAAAGTCGTTACATTTTGACTTATATTGAATGTTTTGAAAATTTTGAAAGGATTTTTATGGAACATACAGGAGTTCAAAATGCATATAGAATAGTTGATGAATTTTAAGTAAATGAAGAATAATTACGTAAATATTCATAATAACAAATTTAATTTGATTAATCAGCTAATGTTTAAAGTGAAGAAGATTTTGATCGTAATGAATTATTATCATAAATAACTAAGTTTTATGAATAAGGGGAAAATAGAACTAAATATATTTTAAATTTTATGTTAGAATAATATTGGCATCTACAATCTACCTTAAATAAAAGTAGTTTAGAATATGAAAATCTATTAAAATTAAAAAAAGTATTATTAGATGCTATTGAAAATTTAGAATGGGAAATAAATGAATTATAACAAAAAAATCCAAATTTAGAAGTTCATGAATATTCATCTGTTGCTGAAGATGCTGGTTTATTATAAGTAAAAGAATTAATGACTACATTAAATATTAAGAAAATGGAAATGGAAGATCATTCAGATAATGTGTTGTATTAAAAAGCTGCAAAGGCATAGGGTTTACTAATGAAATTTTAATTAGGATTAGCAGAATTTATGCATAGAGTATTTTAAATAATCTCGCTTATAGACAATAAAAATAAAGAAATTAAAAAGTTTAAATATACAGGATTATCAAGTGAAATATTGAATTATGAAAAATATTTAGCAAAAGTTTATCATTCAAATGAAAAGAAATTTTAGATTACTCATAATTCAGAATAAATGGATGTTTAACCATTACATCTAAATTTATTTTAAATTTCCAATATTATTTAATAAGTATTAAACATCAATTAAAATATTGTTGAAGAAATTAGTACATACTTTTTTATATAATGTAAGACAGATTAAGTTTTATGGTTCCATTTAACTTAAGATAATTTCACTTAATTTATAAACTAATATAAATCTTTTGATCCTATTTTGATCTTAAAAGAATTATAATCTCCAAATATGATTAATTAATTTAGAGAGCAATTAATAGATATTTTTACTAGTAATTTTAAGGAATTATTCACTTTTTTTACAAATATGTATTGTAAGGTAAAGGATATAGCTGAGGATTTATTAATTCATTTGAAAGAAAATAATCCAAAATTTGATTTTAACAAATTGAATAGAAATTTGACTAAAGAAGGCTAAGATATTAAATAAGCTAAAGAATTAATTATAAAAAGAATGATTGAATATAAGACTGGAGATAATTTTACATTAAGAAAAGAGAATTCAATGTAGGCTCTTAAAAATGCAAAAACTAAAATGGAGGATGATTAAGTGATTGAGTAAGTTTAAACCAAATTATAATAAGATTATTAAAATTCTAAGGATTTATTTCCATTAAAGGAGGAGTTTGATGAATCCTAATTAACTTAAATTAAAAGTTTCTTTAGATAAAAAATTAAAGAAAAGAATGAAGAAAAGAAAGAATGCAAAACAGATTAAAATTCTACTAAAGATTAAATAACAATTATTAAAGATTAATAAGATTTTTAATAGAAAAAAAAAGTATAAGAAAGAAATGAAAATAAATATGAAAAAGGAAGAAATAAAAAGAATTAAGAAATTAAACCTTAAAAATAAGTAATTAGAGATGAATTAGAATAAGAAAGAGAATTAATGAAAGCTTAAATTGCTTCGAATGTTTAAAGAATGTAAGAAGAAAAGGAAAGAAAAGAAAAGCCTGAATTTAAAGAATAATAAAATGAAAGAAAAACATAAATAAAAGAGTCAACCGAAAGACTATATGGTGAAAGAGGATATACAGTATAATTAATTAGAAATATGGCTTTGACATCAAATATTTTGAGTGATATTGATTAATTAGAGCATTTTCAAACAAAAATTGAATAACCACAATTAGTAAGTACTTTTGTTATGTAAAGAAAGAATTTGCATAAGAATTTGACAAAAGATTTAACATTACCATAACTCTCATACTTAAAACCAACTAGTGCATATATTGCAAGAAGAAATTAATCATCTGAACAGATCAAGGCTATGGATTATAAAAGATATTATGAAATAGAAAATGGAGTAAGCATAAGACCATAAACATAATAATTAGCAAGAAAGTCTATTTCAAAATAAAAAAATAGTATTTTTAACACTGAAGAGTATAAGAAAAAATACTCAGTTAAGAATTTAAAGAATTACAATAGTGACATTAAAACTAATTAAATGCCATAAACTATAGCAGAATTTCCAACAACAAATAATGGTCCTTAGTCATGCTTAATACCTTAAATGAATTGATTCATAATAATTTTACACATATATTATAAATAATTTATCAGTTAAAATTGATATGTATTTGTCAAATAAAAGAAAATAAGAGCTTTTTCGATTAGATTCTATGTTGGATAAGCTTAATGAATTCATTTAAAATTAGAGTTAATAATTAGAAAAAATATAAAGGATAAAAACCATTGAATCAATTGATTAATAGAAATAATTCTAATTTAAGATTAAACCTCTAGAAATTACAATTTTGTATGAAAAATTGAATAGTTTATTATTGAAAAAGAAGTCTTCAATTTTAATTAATATTTTAATAGTAACAAGACATAAAAAATCATCAAAAGTAAAATATACAACACAAGAATCTTTAACTATTAATTGTTTTACACCAAAAGATATTACTCAACAATCTTTAAATAGTATAAGTGGTGGATGTAATAAATAACAAATTAGTAGTAATTTGAGTTTTTAATAATAGAGCTATAACAAAGAAAATATTGGCTCTATTCATTCATCTCATTAGAATATATAATTAGGATCTAATTGTATATATTATTAGATTGATACAATCAAAGAAAATAATAATAAAGAAAAAAAGAAAGACTTTTTACTATCACCTAGTGACACTCCATTACTTAATTAGAAAACAACAAAATATAATTTCCTAAAAAATAAGATATATACTCCTAGTTATAATAAATAATTGAAATCTAGTTACAAATCTTATTAAACTTAAAGCAGAGAAAGAG
Organism: Paramecium biaurelia; assembly: GCA_000733385.1. Classification (NCBI taxonomy): domain Eukaryota; phylum Ciliophora; class Oligohymenophorea; order Peniculida; family Parameciidae; genus Paramecium; species Paramecium biaurelia. The sequence continues at coordinate 10,351 of JPFL01000209.1, read as the reverse complement.
TTTTTAGCAAAAATTTTAGGAAAGGTCTTCTGTAATTTGATGATAATACTCTAAATAATTACTAGATAACATAAACTATTATATCTAATTAATAAAATTGTAAATCATTTAATAAATATTGATAGAAATTTCTTACTTCACTATTGAGACAAACACTACTGAAGAAGAGGATTAATAGGATCAATTATTTACAAATCCTTCTGAATGGAATTAGTATTTAATAACAAGAGATAATAAATTTGTTTAGTCTAGATAATAAACTTGCATCAATACTCATACTCAATAGTTATAAAGATAAACTATGAATATCCTAAAATCATGTCTCTTTGGATTTTTCTTGGGATTATTTTTAGGATTAGTGTTATTAAAAAATTTATATATATTTATGTGATATAATTATATATATATAAAGAATTAAAATCTAAGAATAATTAAACATTACTATTTAACTTTATTATCCTTTCAAATAATAATTAAAATTGAATAATTATATATATCCGTTTATGAGAATTTTTAGTATTTATAAAATTGAGATTATTAACCAATCTTATAATATTTATTATTTTGGTGGATAATGACTAATAATATCATAAACAATAAAAAACAAATATAAAATATCATTAACAATTATCATTTTTATGTATATTAAGTTTAGAGGTTTAGAATAGTTTTGAATTAATCGAGAAGTTTAGTTTATGTAAATGTTCTTGATCAACGAAGTTATTATCATGTTCATAGTTATTTAATTGATATTCATCTTCAAATTCATATTGCTGATTTTTTTGTTAAGGTAAAGTCTTTGATGGAAGACGAATTCCAAATTTATCAAATTAATTTTATTCTTTTTCATTTGATGCTCTAGAAAAAGAACTCAATTCTTATTGTTTTAAATATTCTTAACTTTTTCGACTGATAGGAACACTTAAAATTGATATGGTTCTGTTTTTATTACCAACATTTTAAGGAGTAGTTTAGGTATTTGCTTAACTAACATAATGAATTCCTTAATCCATTTCCATACTTGCATGCATATGCATATGAGTTTCACCTTTTGCATTTATATCGTGATATTGTTTTGATACCATTTATTTTGGTAATGATATTTAACAAAAAAAGGGCGTATTAAAAAATTTATGATTTAAAGCTTCACTTATTGTTATTCTATCTTTTGGGTATTTCTTTGTCATTTAACAAATCAAATTCTCTACTAAATTCATAATTTCAAATGTTACATACATGATTTTGGGTATTTGGATACAGGTATTTCAAAATAAGCTTCTGTGTTTTTCTTGATCGTTTATTTTAAATCATTTTATTTAAATGGATTATATCCATATAATATAACAAATAAAGTTATACCAATACTAAAAATATCACATTATTAATTATAAGTTTTCTTAGATTCTTCATATTTTAATACCTCAGGAGCAGAATATCTAATAGTTATTTTAAAATCATACCCTGGACTACCACATTAAGGAAATGGAATTTGTTTTTACCAAGTAAAAGCTGCTAATCCAAAATCTATAATCACAGGTCTTTGAATGTCATTACCCTTCAGTAAAATGTTTTATGGTTTTATATCTCTATGCAACACTTTTTATAAATGAATCTATTCTATAGCACTTAAAATGTTGAAAATCATTATTCTTAAGTCCTCTTATGAATAAATTTTCTTTGATGATTGTTATGATACTAATTCAGGACCATCAATATATTCTGTTAACAAATAAATATTTGATTAATTTTCATAAACCCTATACAATTTTAAGATATTTGGATGATTAAACATGCGTAAAGCTTAAATTTCATTTAATAATTATTCTTCATAATTCTTATTTTTGCTACTAATTTATTTTATTGTTTGTTTTTTTATTATTTTTACAGCAAAAGTTTCCCCTTCATTATTTTTACATTAATGAACCTTAAATTAATTATATAGATTTACTGTTGAGAAGCTTCCCTAACCTATTTATACACCTAATTTGTATGTTTTATCAAAATCACTAAGGATACAACAATTAGATAATGCTTCCACCCATATATTATATTGTTATATTTCATCTGTATATAGATGAATTTAATATCCATTATTTTTCAATGATATTTGCAATCCTTATTCAAATTGATGAAATTAACAATATACTGTTTCCAATTATACAAATCCTTTAATCCGATTCCCTTTACCTACATCCGAATAAAGTAGAAATTGCTTGACCAAAAAGTAAGTTCGGACACATCTTTATTTAAAGGTCTTTCCAACTTTTGTAAAATTTCCCATTAGCACTTAAACATTTAAAAAATCCTCTTAATCAAATGTAGGGATGTCAGTTTTGTTCCAAAACTCTTAATTCTCAACTTGACCCTTACTAAATATCATATTAATTATTAAAAATTAACAAATTGAATAAAATAGCTACAATTTATTTTCTAATGTTGATGCTCTCTCTTTAAATCATCCCATCGTCTAATCTATCTTAATGATTCTAATTATATAATACATCTGTAAATGATCAATTAAATAATTTTATATTGTATCAGAACAATTTTATATATATCAACAATATTTCAATCAACAATAATTTTTGTCTTCTTTAAGACAAGTTAGAAGTAATAAAATGAAAGGGTATCAATGATATCTGTATTTTAAAAACATTATTTTAAATTTACCCATACCAAATATTAATTACATATATAATAATCAACTTTTAGACCTACAATTGTCATGATCAAATTTAAATCAAACTTAATTTTATTTTTATGTATCATAATTAAATATAAATACTTTTTAAAAGATATTATGCTTGAATTACATTTCATTCAAAAATGCTTGATATTTTTGCATATTTTTTTATTAATTTTTGCTATTAATTATAAATTCATTTAAACAGTTCTTTGATAAGTAACATTTAATTTTAAATGAGTTTTAATTTTCATTTACAATTTTTTAAATCATAAAACATATCATTTATCAGTTTTTAAACTTATATAACTATAAAGTTAATTCATTTTTGAAACTTTTTGAGAATGTTAATTATTTAATACATTAATTTTTAACAAAGGATTCTTTCTTTTGTTTCAGAAGACTTTTTATTACTTTGTATTTCAAAAAGTAAGCAAATACTGACTTTCATAGAGATGCTCCAGTTAAATGTTAAATAGATAATATTTTTAAATCTATTTATTAAACTAGCAAACGCCTATTTGACAGACTTATATTTTATTGAAATTACAATTTAAAAAAGAATTAAATTAAATTCTTAGTTATATATTAAAAATATCAATCTTAACTTAATATGTAGTTTAATAGTTATGCATAATCAGCTAATAAATATATAAATAATAGAAAAATTTACATTTACTATAAAATATTTAAATT
>JPFL01000208.1:10901-95903 GCA_000733385.1 Paramecium biaurelia | reverse complement strand
AATTATGGGTAGGAATGGTGATGAACAAGATGATAAAATGGCTGTTGCTTAATTATTTTATCCATGTATGCAATGTAATGACATCTTCTTTTTAGAAGCTGATATTTGTTAATTAGGTATGGATTAAAGGTAATTATTTTATCATTTTTAGAAAAGTAAATATGTTAGCAAGAGAATATGCTGATAAAGCATCAGATGCATATAAACCAATTATTATGTCTCATCATATGATGATGGGTTTACTAGAAGGTTAAGTTAAGATGTCTAAATCTGATTTAAATTCAGCTATCTTTATGGAAGATTCAGCAGAAGATGTTAAAAAAAAAATAAAGAATGCTTACTGTCCACCTTAAATTATTAAAGATAATCCTGTATTGGATTATACTAAAGAAATAATTTTTGGATGGAGAAATAAACTCTTAATTGCAAGAAAGCCAGAAAATGGTGGTGACAAGGAGTATACATCTTATGCTGAATTAGAAGCAGACTTTATTTCAGGAACTCTTCATCCTGGTGATTTAAAACCAGCAGTCACTTAAGTTCTCAATGAATTAATCTAACCTGTTAGAGATCATTTCACCAAAGATCCTGAAGCAAGAGCATTATTATAAGAAATTAGATCATATCAAGTTACAAAATGAATATTAAGTATTAAAACATAAAGGGAAATGTACAATGATCATTTTTTAGCCATCATCATCACACTTTTGTATGTACTCTAACTACTACATCCTTTTGTTTTAAATTATCCATCAAATGCTAAGATGTCCATTTATTCTCTCTATTCTAAATCTTTTTTCATGTTTTGATACTTTTATAACAACCTTTATAAAAATATATATCAATTACCTCTCTAAATCAATACTTCTATTCTTCCTTAACTCATCCTATCCTGCCTTTATTCTTTATTGTAATGCACTCAACTCATTCTAATGTCTTTATTCTAATTATTGCAATTATGATTTAATCTTTAAACTTCTCTATGCAGAATATACTTTAAGCTCTTCTTCTTCTAATTAAGAACGCTTATTCTATATAGCATGAGCTTCTACATAACTATAAATTTTATTCAATATATACTTCTTCTGTTTAGCTAAATGCTCCTCAATTTTCTTTAGATTTAACACTTCAGATGATTCTTTTGGTTTATAAGGAGTAGATCGTTCTAGTTCTTCTTACAATTACTTGTATTCATTTTACTAACGATTTTGCAATTCTAATTCCACTTACTTTGCTTCCTCATTAAAATTTACCATCTTGTTATCCCAAAACTAATTGAATTAATTATACTCTTCCATGTGGGCTCTCTCAGCCTAATCCTTCTAGTTTTACCAATTTATTATTAATTCTTTCTTTTTTTTTGTTATAAGTTACTTCCTCAACTCAATAATTCTTTTCCTTGCATCTTCTGCCTCCATATATTTTCCTTACTTTTCACAAGCATTTTAATGTTAAGTTAAAGTATTTATATAATCATCAACATCTTAAGCAGTTTAAAGATTTGGTTCATTCTTCATAGGATCCAAAAAAGCAACGTTAGCCATTTTTAATATAATTTTATTTAAATGTCAATATTAACTTTATATACTTTAAACATAATTCCTAATTTTATAATTGAATTCATAAACTATCATCATGTGAATGCTATTTCTATTTATTAACATTAATAATTCTATCGAACATGTGATTAAAGTTTAAATATATTACTATATAAATTAATCAAACTTATTAAATTTGAGATTGTAACGATAATATTTTTATGAATTCCTTAATTTAATAATATCGATCATCATCAAGTAGACATCGTAGCTTTTTGAATATCACAACATCTTAGCAACTAAGAATACAATCACCCCTTACTTAATTAGAGAATAGTTAAATTAATCAAAAAGATCTAATTAATAAATTAGTTTAGACTCTAAGATTATAACCAACTTAAAGAAACAAAGAAAATAAGAATAGATAATAAAAAGCAAGATCCTAATTGAATTCTGGATAAAAATAAAGAGTCCTTGAAGATAGACTTTATAAATTAGAAACTGCCAATTCTCCAACTTTAGGTTCTTAAAACAGAAGATTATTTAACTAAACATTACCACTTGTAGCCTAACCTAGATACAAGAACTTTAAGATATTGCAGTTTTTAGGTAAAGGACGGTATAGCAATGTACACCTGGCAATTGATGAAAACACTAATTATCATGTGGCTTTAAAAATAATGAAGAAGGTTTAAATTCAATCAATGTCATAATCTATTGCCTAGGAAATTAAAATTTAGTATTTACTCAATCATCCAAATATAGTTAAGTTGTATACATTTTTTCAGAATAGTATTAAATTCATATTTAATATTTTAGCTGATGAAATTGTTCTAGTCTTAGAATATTGTCCCAATGGCTAAATACATAAAATACTCAAGAGTTTGCCTGAATGCAGTTTTCCAGAAAAGTTGGCCTCCTCCTATATTCGTTAAATCCTAAATGCTTTGATTTATCTGCACAGAAATGGCATCATTCATAGAGATTTAAAACCAGAAAATATTTTCTTATGTTATGTATCTATTTATATAATTAAATTTAGAATCAAATAAAGATTGCAGATTTTACATACTCAGTATATTCACCTGAAGATTAAAGGTAAACTTAATGTGGATCTTTGGCTTATTTGTCTCCTGAAATAATTAAAGGAGAGAACTATGATAAGAGTACTGATATGTGGTCACTTGGAGTATTAGCGTATGAATTATGTTGTGGAGAAACACCCTGGGAAGATTTAAGATAGGATGAAATGCAATAGATGATATAAGATGGAATAATTAATATTCCTGATTCATTTTCTTGTGAATTAAAGGACTTTATTAGTAAATTAGTTACATCTGATTCGAAAAGTAGAATGACAGCTAAATAAGCAATTACTCATCCTTGGATTTAATAATAGGAGGAATAGTTAATTTAATATGAATTTAAACTTTGAATCATTCAAAATTGAGGGAATTATATTCATGTTTCAATATAATAAAATTTATTTCACTTTTTTCTGACTTTAAATTCATTTATTTTATTTATAGAGATTAATAAATTATCATACACAAATGGAAATCAATAATATAATAGAGATAATAGCTGAATCGGGAAACAGAGGAAAGGAATTAATGATAGATTCATTTATTTTAGGAATTGCATGGGGTAGAAAGTAAATAAGAGAATCTAATTTAGAATAATTACTACAATACCAGGTATTCAATCGGCTACAAAATACATATACGAATTAAACTAAGAAGTTGAGCTTTCCTAAAAATCTCCATTCAACAGATTAGACTTGTTTCAGAAGTTTATGTTAGAAGAAGTAATTAGTTCATTTAAAACTTAGAATTGTCCATTGTTTCCATAAGTTGAAACAAATTTTAAATAATTACCTAAGAGTGGGATTAGGTAAGAACCTGAAATAATTGATAAAAAATAGGTAGTTTTTAATAAAGTAGGTTCCAATCAATCACTTTGTGGAATTTGCAAATTCTACATCAATGATTTGGATGAAGAGAAATATCAAGTCCCTTAATGTGCACATGAATTTCACAATTTATGTCTTTACTAAGAAATTGATTAGAAAGGTTTGCAAAAATGTTATACTTGCTAAATTTAGTTGGATCCTTCCACCAAAACATAAATATTTAAGAAAATTTCCACTTCATATAAGTCTTCTTGCCCTAATTCAGATTGTCAAGGAGAATTCATATATTTTGGATAATCAAAATTTAATTGTTAAGTATGTAATATAGTATGTTGTTTATAATGTAAATCAGTTGAACACACTGATGTATGTAAATTTGAGATTGACTCTATTGATATGAAATAAGGATAGAAATTCAAGTTTTGTTCTATTTGCTTTTAAACAATCGAATTAAATTTTTAAGACATAAGTACTCATAAATGCTGTGTTCAAGAAGAAAAACCCAATTCTAGGTTTCAAGGGTTTTTTAATCCATTTAGAAAAGTTGGGTGGGGAAAAAAGTGATTTATATTCACATACTTGTTGTCAAAAATTTTTATTATTGAATAAATATATATATTTTTAATTTATTTAGGTTGTTTAATTGATCCATTTTATAAAATAATTTGGTTTAGGCAATTATTAATTTAATCTATTGTAATTTAGAATTTTGTAAGCTAATTTTAGTTTTTAATTTGACTATCTTTTAAAATTATAGTTTCCTTTGATTGATTATCTCTTTGTTCTACTTTTTTTATATTCTAATATAAACATAAATAATTTATAATAAATTTGTTCAGTATATGTTGTTCTTCTAAATATCAAATCTACTTATTTCTACTGAATTATAAACTAATTTCTAATTCAAATTTTTAAATTGTTTTTCAATCAAAATTATTAGAATTATTTCTATAAAATTTTATATTTTTGAGCTATTAAAATTGAATTATAAACTTTAGTGTTTTAATATCTTGTATAATTGGCATTATCATTAAATACCTTTTAGGTTATTAACTTTAAAAGAGCAACATTTATTAAATATAAATTAACTAATTTAATTTAATATTGTTAAATATCATATTTACTGATGCTCAAATATTTGAATAATTTTCTTTTTTTGTTCTAAAAATGTGCTAATTTGTTATAAAATCAATAAATCTGAATAGGAATTAATTCATTTCTACTGTAATTAGCATAGAAAATTATTAAATTAAATGTATTATAAGACATACAAATCTAAAATTAGTATTGAGATAAGTAAAATAATATTAAATAACTGATTTATTGAGAGATAGTCTGTAACGATATTTTTTATAATAAAATGATAATTGAGTTTAGTAATATTTATAATATTATATTTTAATGAATAATTTAAAGAATTACGATGATAATTCATTACTGTAAACAGTAAGTAATTTTGTAAAGAACTTTATTTTTGGATTCTTGTACATTTTATAAAAGGAATCGAAAATCAATGTATTATTTTTGGCAATTTTGAATTTGATTCAATACATCTAATTACATAGTTATATGTTTAGAGAGGAAATAGGTTATGTTTGGTAGAATGATGGAATTTCAAATGCTATAAATGTCTTTTTAGAACATCTGCTTTTCAAAGTGTACTTTACTAGTCTTCAGAGTTATGTAATATTTTTATTCATTCAAACAGGATTGTTCATTTCATTAATAATCATAATAATATACTTTGGATATCAATATCATACAAGTTCATATATAAATAGAACAGCATCTTCAATTTTGAGGGTTGTCTTATTATTATTAATAACAGTCTTGTTTATGCCAATAATAAATTACAATACATCTGCATGGAAATGTGTAGATGATGCTAATGGAGTAAGCAAATTTTATAATTTGTAATGTTTTACTGCAACACATATAGGATATTGTATAGCAGCATTCCTAAACTTGATGTTATATATAACATTGTCGATGACAATAGTTTTCACTTATTTTGAATGTCGATTCAGAGCAAATGATTAAACAGCCAAAATAAATGGTAGAGCAGATGCTATAATGTAGAGTTATGTAATTGTGTAGGAGGTTGCATTTTCAATTATGCATAACCGCAATTTTGCATATATTTTATTAGTAATCACATTAGGAGGTAGTTTAATTATATTTCTTGCATTTTCTCTTGGTACCTAATATCATAGTTTTTTATTTACAAGATATCATTCTACACTTTCTTCATTACTTATGTGGAGTGCCTTTATGTTGGCAGTAGCAACAGCTATGGAAGGTAATTTGATAGGTGGTTCAATTGTGGCTTGGTTGGTTGGGTTACCATTTGTTGTAAGTATTGTCTTGACTTAAAGAGATAGACAATTAGAAAGTTTAGTGGCAAATGTAAATAAATTGAATAGTCCTGAAGAAATTATTTCTTAGGTACGATATATTTTAACTCTACTCAGAATGTAGAATGAAACTAAATATGCAGTTATTTTAGATGGTTATATAGAAGTTCATAGATAAACTTGTGAAAAATTGGATTGTCCTTTAAAGAAGTATAAGCCTGGATGGAATAAGAGATTAATATAATAAATAAAATAGAATAATTCTGAAGTCAAAAATGATAAACAAGCTTTATTGATATTGACTCTTTATAGAATTTTGGATTAAGGATTGGAGAAGTTTGAGAAAAATGTTGATCTAAGAATTTAGTATGCTTTCTTTTTATTGGAAGTAATGTCATATAAACATAAAGCATTATAAGAATTACAAAAGGCTGAGGAATGTGAACCAAGTTTAGATACTCAGTTTGTTTTGTATAAATATAAAAGAATAGTTGAAAGTGAAATATAGGATGATTAAAATGAAAAAACTATTTCCAATCATGAAATCTTACCAATATCAGCTGCTCCTCCTATTATTAGTGGTTTAGCAATGTAAATTGAAAAATGTGCTTATTTACATATGGAATATTGGTCAGAATTAAATGAAGAAACTCCAGATGTAGCAAAATTGGAAGTAAGTGGAAAGAAAGTTACAGATAGTATTAGAATGGTTTAGGAATTGTGGCAAAAGTTGAAAAGAGTATGTCCAAATCATCAACCTAGTATTATGTTGTATTCTGCGTTTTTGATTGAAATACTTAATGATAAAGAATATGGAATTAGTTTGAATGACACTTTACGTAAGATGATATAAGGATATAATAATAGTAAAATTGATGATATAGATAATCATGATTTTAGTAATGATCCTACTCCTACTATTGTTTTATCAAGTGATAATGAGAAATTTGGATTAATTCAATAAATAAATTCAAGTGGAGCAGCATTGTTTCATTATACAAAAAGTGAATTAATTAATTAAAATATATAAATTCTAATGCCAGATATGATTGGAAAATCACATGATCGATTTGTTGAAGATTTTATTAATAATGCTGATTATAAATATATTAGTAAAGATAGACAAGTTATCTGTAAGAATAAATCTGGATATTTATTCTAAATGAATTTAAATATAAAACCAATCAATTCAGTTAAAAATGGAATCTCATTTCTTGGATCATTTTCATAAGATAAATTCAATAGATCAAATGCCTTTATTTTAGTCAATCCAAAAAATCAAATTGAAGGTATCAGTACTGGCTGTTTAAGTTTATTGAAACTAGATATAAGATATATAAAAACAAAGAGAAACTTTTTTGATATCTTTCCATAAATTACTGATAAAGATCAATTTTTGAATAAATTAGGAAGTGCAGTTACATATACAATTCCTAAAGAAATCTTAAAAACCATTGATAATGTAAGAAAAAAAGAAGAAAAAGATTTTATTTATAGAGGAGTTGATGATAAACCAATTTAATTATAATGCTTTTGCTAAGAAATCTCATTTACTTATGCTAATTTCCCATCTGGATATTGTTTTAAATTTGAAAGAGTGACTGATTTAGCTGCCTCCTAACTTAATAGTTCAATTATTTCTAAAAAATCAGGGAATCAATTATTGGATAAGAAATTAAAAATGAATTAAAACAAATTCATTTTCTCATATAAATTTGATTATGAGAACAACATACTCTTTGATGGATTTTATAAGGATTTACCTAGTTATTCTGACTTAGGATCTAGAATAGAGCCATCAAAAGCTGATGATAGTTTTTTAACTCCATAAAAATAAGACATAACATTATCGAATAAATAAGAAAAGACAGATTCTTAAGAAGGATCTCCAAAATTTAAAGAAATTTAAGTTGTAAGCAATAAAATAAAATATGATGAAGGTATAAGGACTGTGAGATTATTTTAAAATAAAGTTGGTGAAATTTCGAATGACGATGATTAAGTTATGGAGGAAGAAGAATAAGAATATGAAGGCAATTAATATCAAGGTGTTAATTAAAATTTATTGTATGATGAATCTGAAGAATAATAATCTGAACAGGATGCTTTCTAAAGTAGAACCAAATTGGAATAAGCTATCAATTAAAATCAAACACCATTTCCAATAAAGTTTATTCGAATAGCTGAAACCTTCCTTACTTTATCAATGCTTGTTTTGGCATTTATTGATTACTTTTTAGATGTAATTTTTTTATAGATATTTTATAGATTAATTAATTATAAGACATCTAACTGACACTTGAAGTTTACAATACTCAAACAAATCTAGTTGCTGAATGGAATTATCTTCTTGAAAATATAAGAGATTTATAATTGCTTAATCAAAGGTTGTATGGTAATAGTACTGCCTAAATAATCTAAAATGAAACTATTTTAAAAAGTGAAATGAAATCTAGCATAGATTATATCTAGGAAGGATTAAATTATATTATTTTAAGTGGTTATTAATTTCCATCTGATCTAAAGACTTTATATAATGAACCAAATATCAATATGAAATTTAATTCAACAAATGGTCAGCCATATGATTTTTAAGAAGCCTCAAATTAATTATTAAGTTATGCTTTAACTATCATGAATTACCCTTTAGAATTGATATCATTAAGTTCTGATGATGTTGCCCTTTATTTTACAATATAAAATGGTTTCAATTCATATTTAGATGCACAATTAAGTGTGTTATCATACACTATAGATGACTTTATTTCTAAAACAGCAGATAAATCTACTAATTTTGTAATCATTGTTGTTGTGGCTGGAGTTATTTTAGCTCTTTCGTTGGCTATTGTAGTTATAATACTGTTGTCTACAAGGTTGGCTAAAGAATAAGTCATCATTATGTTTTTAGAGCTACCTTCAAAAGTTGTCAAGGCTTTGTTCAACAAATGTGAAGCCTTTGTGAAATATGTAAACTCGATTGATGGAGAAGGCAGTGAAAAAGATGAAGATTTTGATCATTAGATTGAATAGGATGATATGTCAGTCATTGATTCTAAAAAGAAGAAGAAGAAGAAATTTAAAAATACAACCAAAGCCCCTATAAGATTTTATATTTAAGTAATTCTTATAGCTGGATTTATGGAAGCATATTTTATTATTCAACTTGTGCTTCAGAAATAAAATTTAAGTGATGTCAGATAATTAATTTACGAGGCCAATTCTACTATTATGGCTGAAGGCTTTTATGCATTTTGTAATAATGTGTAATAAGCTGTTTTAATTGATTCTTCATTAGAAGTATAAAGTAAGCCTGCTGTCTAAATATAATATGACAATTTGTATCGCTTATATTAATTAGACTCAACAATTCACAAAGAACATTCATCCAATATTGACAAACATGAATAAATTTACATAGAAGCTTATAATACAATAATGTTTTCCAATCCTTGTCAAAGATTATATGAAATAGCAAATATAAGTATTACTGATTGTGAAGCTTTTGCTGAAACAAGTGTTAAAAGTGGATTCACTGTAGCTTTAACGAGATTTTTTGAAAATTTAAGGTATTTATCAAGTATATACACCTTAACCATTAAAACTCCTTCCCCTCCTTTATCTGATTTTATTGATTCTGAAGAAATCATAATTTTTGCAAATGAAGCAGACAATTTAAGAATCAATTTAATGAAACTTTCTAAAATGCAAGAGGTCAAACAAATGTAAAGAATCTATTTTAAGTATAATATAATAATTATTAAGAACTGCAATTCGATATTTAGGTGACAGCTTCATTGAGGGTTCTTAAGTAAAACAGAATACATATTTATCATAAAAGTTAGGTTTGTTTATAGGATTTATGATAATCATACTATTGATATATCTATTGTATTGGATACCCTTCCATCGTCATTTAAATAGAGATATTTGGAAGACTAGAATGACACTCTTGATGATACCTGTTGATAATATTAGGAGATTAAGAAATGCAAAAGCTTATTTAAAAGTATTGATAAATCAAAAAAAATGATTCAATAAATTTTCATTAATTTTTTATATATATATTAAATTCAAAATTGTTTTGTTTAATAATTATTTCTATTACTAAAGTTAATTAGATCTATTTCTTATAGATTAAGTAATATAATTTATTTATTGATTAGTGAATGACAAATGATATTTTAAATTCTAAAAAATCAAAAAAAACCCTATCAAATATAAATTTGATATAATTTGTATATTATCAAAATCATGTTGACTTACTTATCTAGATTTTATACTGTTCTCTAATATAAAGATGTTGGTTATTCAAAAATTACTCCCTCAATGTTTTATCAATCAAATTTTATAATAATTGCTTTTGAGGAATTTTTTGATTGCACGCACAATGGCAAAGGGTTTTTCCTGCTTTTATTTAAGAAGAGATTATCTCATCATAGCATTCTTTATGGTAAATATGTTAGCAATTAAGCCCAATTTATATGCTATCGATGGGCATTTTGCAATAAAAACAGTTAATTATTTTTGTTTTAAATATTGTATTTATCTGTAGTTATTAAGATGCATCTTCACTATTCTTTTCTATAACCTTTTCAGCAGTTTTCTATTTGACTTGATTTTATCGTCTAAATAATTATTCGTCAATCTGAAGAACTGTCTCTTAAGGTTTTTCTCTAGGAGTAGTTATTTATCTCTAGAATAAACCCTCGTCTATAAAAGCTGGAGGATTAGAGACATTTACCTGATTATTCAAAGTTTATTTTTCTAATTTTATATAAACAATACTATAATCTATTTCTATTAATCCAGAATTTGTCTTCGGAATATCGGTAGAAATTTTGAAGTTTGATGCGGGTTAAGTTTGTTATCGGGTTGGAATTAATTAATTTTAATTAATTGAACTTCCACAAACTTTATTATTGAAAAATTAGAATGAATTATGACTTTTTTCTTAATTACTTGGTAGTTGGTTATTTGGATAATTATTGATTGCTATAGGTTCAACTTTTTGTTGAAACTAAATAGGAATTCTATTTAAAGGATTACTTGAACCTTCTGTATTGTAATGGCCCATCATATTTTTCTTTTCGAATGACTAAATAAATTGTTTTACATAACCTTTTCTTAATTCTAAGCATTCATATTAATACAATTTTAATTTAAAGACTCAAATCTATGGTTAGAATCTCTAAATTAATTTATAGAAAAAGATTATGAGTGAGGATTTCCATTTTTACTAGCTTATTATTGTAGTATAAAGGGATTTACCTCTATTTATGATTTCAATTTTTACAATTTAATTTGTTTGAATTATTAACATTTGAGCATTGACTTTAGTTCCCATTTGGTTAATTTTTTGGCCTGTCAAACATTGAATTATATTATTGTAATAATTAAATATTTAGAACAAAAAAATTTTTTTTTCTGTGAATTCAAAATGTTTTATGGAACAAAAAAATCCTATCATCATTAAACAATTCAACTTTCATTAGGAGAATCTCTGAATCTAAAATATGTATGTTCTTGATTTTTTTTGTTTCATCTTTAGACTAAATTTTTACATTGAGTGAATCATAATCTAAAGATTTCATTAACTATTGCACAAAAATATTTTGAATCGTTTAATGAAATTGATATAAAAACCAATCTATTATTTTCTTTACTTTTTGATATTTTTAGATTTCTTAATCAACAACAAGTTAGAATGATCCAAATTGAATTTTTGGAAACCAATCATCCAAAAAATATATATTGACTCCTTTAATCTTAAATCTTATCTCTAATTATGTATCCTATACTCTAAATTGAAAAGAAAATAATTATGCAGAATTTTGAACAGTATCCCATACTTCAATATGAATAATTAAATCAAAATTTTAGATAGGTAATTTCAGAAGCAATGTATTACTCTAATATTCCAATTAAATTTCTATTTATTCATTATCATACTTAAAATTATTCAGATTTATATGAGTTAATTTGGCTATCATAAACCATTAATCAATAAATCGCTAGATTTAATTATAATAATACATAATTAACTTATAGAATTTACTCTTCTAATGAGGCTATTTTTTATGAAATATGAATTAAAACAAATTCTTTGAATTCTTCTTTAGTAATGTTGTAATTCACCTCAATTAAATGTCTTTCGATATGTCTATAGTTATTGTTTGAGGATGAACCTGAAGAGTTGTGTGTATTAAAGAGAAGTCTAAAGAAAAAGGGAAAAACCAATACAAGTGCTGCAAGCATTTGTTAATTAAATATATTATCTATAAATATTGTTTAATTTTTTATATAATTATTTATTTCTATAACCTATTTCTATTAAAGTCATAAGATTATTCAACTAATTTTTATTAATATTTAAAAGAAATGGAAATATAAGTGAGTTATGGGGATTAAGAATTTATAATTCATTGTCCAAATGATTAAGTCTATGGTCAATTTATCTTTGATTAAATTTCAACTATGATTAAATAGCATTAAGACACTTTTGAACTTCAATTGCACGCATAATTAGGTTAGAAAAATCTACTTAAGAATTAAACACTCTCATCACAACATATTACATAATAATCATAAAATTATTTGGTTGTTTAACCAAAGTAATCTAAATATAATACTTAGGTTTGAAAATAAATCGATGTCGGATTCAGCCAACTTTTCATAGGGTAATAACTTTAACATTCCTAATTAATAATTTCCAGGAATGTTACCTACTACAATCAATAACACAGGGTAACATCAATTTCAAGTAAATAAATAATATGGTAGTAATTAATAAGCTATGATTCAAGAATAAATGACAGGATAAGCTCAAATTTAAAATCAATTTCCTAACTAAAACTAAGAATAAAATAATAATTACCTTTAAGGACCACAACCTTAGGTTCTACCCATAGGTATGTAAGCTTCAAATTTTGCTTAAAATTAATTTCCAGGGCTAACAAATTCTATTAACAATCCAGGGACATAATTCCCAATGACTTAATTTTAAATTGCCGGTCAAAATTAATTTCCTGTACAACAATTTCAAATGAGCAGTCAAAATTTATAGCCAGGACCACCGTTCCCAATAAACAATTAACCTTAATTGCCACAGTTCCAATTAAACAATCCAGCTTAATTGCCACCGTTTCCATTAAATAGTTAAACTTAATTGCCCGGACCACCGTTCCCATTAAACAATTAAACTTAATTGTCAGGACCACTGTTCCAAATTAACAACTAGCCTCCTTAAATTCTCCCAACTATCTTACCCAAGTCATAGGAAAATAAATTAATAGAAAAATTAAAACAATAGTTAGAAGATAAGGATGAAGAAATATAAAAATTAAGAGAGTTAAATAAAAAGTCTGAAAATCAAATTAAGAAACTTAATTAAGAGAATATTAAATTGAAAAATGAATATGAAGAAGAGAAAGATAAATTAAATTCGGATTATAAGGAAGAATAAAATAGGAGAGAATAAAATACCTTGTATTAGAATTAGTAAAACTAAACAAAAATCAAAAGTTTAAATTCAGAAATCGAAGATTTAAAGTATTATTATATTCTAGTAATTTAGGGAAGAATACGAGTAGCTATAAAATGATTTTAAAAGATACAAACAACAAGTAAGTAGATAAACTGGAACACTTAATGATAAATTACTCTAAAGTGTTTAAAATGAGTAAAATATCATAGAGGATTTAAGAGCAAAAAATTAATAATTAAATAAGTAAGGGAGAGATCGGGATTAAAAGGTTTAAAATTAAGAATACGAGATTGAACAATTAAAAAGACAATTAGAACAAAGAAATGATAAAATGGAGATAGAGCAATAAAATAAAAGTGAAGAAATTGAGAAAAGATTTTAAGAACAATCATAATAACTTAAATTGCTTTAAAATTAAGTTAATGAATTAGGTCATTAAGCTTATGTTGAATAAAAGAAAAGAGAAGATAGAGAAAAAGAGATAGGAAAGTTAAAAGAAAAAGTTTATAATTTAGAAAATTAAATAGAATTATAAACTATTGAAATAAACAATGATAAAAAAATTATTTAATATATTTAAGAAGAAACAAATAAAAATATGGATGGAAATAATAGAATATAATTAATGCCATAATTCAATTAAGAATTATAAAGGCTTCAATAAAACATGTAGAGAGAAATAGCAGCAAAAAAGATGATGGAGGAAGAGAAAAAAGAGAATGAATTATAAAAATAAAAAGAATTAAATGCTGTAAAAATGATGGTCTAAGAAGAGAGACAATAGTAAGTAAAGCTTGAAAGATAAAAAAAAGCTTGTAAATTAAGAGAAGCTATTATGAACACATAAGGAATACTTCAAGTAGGACTTTTGGTTGATGTTACAGGTTCTATGGATGCATATAAAGATGCTACAATGAATATTATACAAAGAACAATGGGTTGTATTAAAAGTTAAACAAATCGAGATTGCGAATGGGGAGCTGTTTGTTATTAAGATTTTGCAGAATTAAAATAAAGAGGAGAATATATGTAATATCCATTTACTAGGAATTCAAATTAAATGATAGATTTTTTAAAGAATATTATTTGTGATGGTGGAGATGATGGTGCTGAAGATCTTAGAAATGGAATTAAATAATTGATAGCAAATTTGAAATGGGAGAAATATTTTAAAATTGCTTTATTAATTTGTGATGCTCCAAGTCATGGTAAAAAATGGACAGGAAATGTTTTAGATTATTATCCAGATGAAGATTTGGAAGATGCATTATAACTTTTAATTAATAAAAATATAGTTTTAATTGGAATTGAATTCTCATAAAATACTGATATTATGTTTGCACAAATGAAAAATTTCTATGCAAAACAAAACAAATAATAATTGTTAATTATTGTAGATTTAAAAAACCGAAAACCTGATTAAATTTAAGAATAATTAATAAACATTATTTCTGAGGCATCTATCTCAATTACTGAAGTAAATTAACAAGGAACTAAAACAAAAAAAGAAAATTTGAAAAGAGAAGGGGCATTTGAGGCCTTAGTGAAACTTTTACCTGATCCAACCAAATTCAATTTAGATCCTAAAATAGCTACTATTTAAACTAATTTTAAGGTGTTTCGAGTTGAAATTAACTAAAAAGCATTTGAAAACAATTTAACATCAATTTACAAAATAAAAGTACCATAAGATTATACTACTGTACTTGAAAGTGAATGGAATTGTATAAGAACATTAAAGCCATTTGCTTTTGGTCAGTTAAAAGAAGTTTACTTGATGAAAAAATAAAATAATGCTTCCTAGGATGAGGTTTATGTTATTAAAATGCCAATTGGGTATTTATTCTATTTATTTTTAGAGGTTAAACTTATAAAACAATGAATGAGGCACTCTTGGAATGTAGATCCCATTTAATTTCAAAAAGATTAATGCAAAGATTTATGTAAGATTTAAATGATAAGGGATTCAATAATATTTAAATTAAGTATTCCGATTTCTTAATCCTCTAAGAACATGATAGTAAATATTAATCTAATTTATTTAGCAAGTTTTTGGATTGCAGAAAGATTTTTTAAGGGAGAATTTGTAAAATTTAATAATAACTTTGGATATGTAAACCCAAGTTAGGATCTATTAAACAATATAGCTTAAGTGTTTTCTTATTACACATATCATATTAGTGATTTTTAGTATATGATTTGTGATGTATAGGGAGTAGGTAATAATTTTACAGATCCTGCGATAAATACAAGTGAAGGAAGTTTTGATGAAACTGATTTAGGTTAAGATGGCATTGGATAATATATTATATCTTTTGAAAAGGATAAATAGATTCGTTATCAAAAGTATTTAGATATGCTAGAATTAGAAGATTGAATCATATAAATTAATTATTGAAAGATTATTTTTAATATTGCTCTAAAAAATAATTAAAATATAAAAGAAATTTATATTTATCAAAATAGAGTATTTAGTTTTAATAATAAAAAATTAAAAAAAATAAATATCAATATCCTTTTTCCTTCCTATAAGTAGAAAGATCAGTTGGAATAAAACAACATTTATCAGGACTGTTTTTACATAATTCACAGTCTCTATTTCTTTCTTTTGTTATTGATTCTTTTCCTTTTTCAACCCAATAATCACTACATCCATTTCTATGAAAATGATTTCCATGTGATAAAATAGGTCTTCTATCCACTGAACAGACAGAACAAAGATCCATTTTACATTAATCACAAGTCACATGATTGCATCCATCATCTTTAGTTTAAATTAAATCACAAAATGGACAAATTATAAGTGGCTATCCTTATAATAAAGTAATAATTTCTTATCTAATTTCTTAACACTAATAATTGAATAAAATATTACAATGAATTACATTCCATGATAATTCTTCCTGCATTTAGAACAAATGTCAGTTTGGCAATTGCCGCATTTTATTTTACAAATTTATTTCTTTTATTCTGGTAATATCGAGATTTAGGCTATGCAATTAAAGCATGTTTCTGCGCATTAAAGCAAAATATACTTTTTAACATTTTCTTGAAATTATTTTAATCCAATAATTTCTTTCAAAAAATTTAATTCTAAATGTTTTTTACAAAATGAACATTTTAAATTCATAAAAAAATCAGCAGAATTTGTAAGATTAGTTTAAACACAGTATCTATGAACTATTTAATTACAACATGGTAAAATTATCTACTATTCAGAATTTTCCTCATAAGTTTCACAACATAAATCACAAACTGTTTTATTTATTTGATAAGGGTTAGTTCTAACAATATTTAAATTGAAATTTGGCTTTTCTACCTCATTCGGTATTACCTAAATTTACATTGTTTACGTAATTGATTCCTATTCCTATTCCTCTTATTCTGTTGTTTAATAAAAACAGCTATTATTACTACTAAACTTCTAAAATTATTAATTATTTGGAAAATTTTGTTTAGATGAAATGATATTTGATTGGAATTAGATTTTTGGTTATGATTATAAGCTAGATGTGTTGAATTTATTATCATAAGAAGTCATGGATGGATTCCAAGTATGACATTTCTTTTGAATAAAATTATTCACAATATTGTAAGGCATGCTGTTTATCGATAATTTGAAGCATGAATGCCCAAAAATATAGGAAAATGTTAGATTACTATTATTTTAAATTATTATTATTTTTGCAATCGGGAAGTTTGAAGAACCAAATTCTCTTTATTTAGATGAAGATGTTTGGATGATTATTAATTTAATTTATAGCAATTAAGCAATACTCTGCAAATAATTTTACTTCAAATTTAGGAAAACCTCTATATTATTAACTATGTTAAAGCAAATATTGTTGAGAGTATTATTTATACTCTGAAGGTTTTATAGTTGAAGCGTTTTTATTTTTTAAATTTGAAGGAAGAACTCTTTCAAATTTTAGGAAAATTATTGGACTGTCTGATCTTGGAAATACAAGGAAGTCTTCCAAGGAACTCCTGTTTGAAAATAAGATTTAAATTAATCTAGTATAAATCGACCTTCCTCTAACAATTGAGGTGTTTAAGTGATGAAATTCATCTATTTCTATTATAATGATTTAAAAAAGTTTTTATATTTTAATTATTAAATTTATTAGTTAGGTAAAGGAATATAAAAGTTAGAAACATAATTGGTAAATATAAAGAATTGAAGATAAAACTTTGAGAAGACAAATGTTAATTGAATTAATTTAAATATAATATAATAGTGTTAAAAATAAAAAAATTAGTTTTAAATTTATATTTAGATAAGTCGTGCAAATTTAAATTTGTATTTTCATTCAAAGAATGATTATTTTAATTACCATTTACATCATTTTCATTTGAAACTAATTTTTCTTGCTTTAAAAATTATCATATCTAAATCATTAACTGTCTTTGAATTGTAAAAATTTATTAATTATATTATATCATAAACATTATTATCATAAATGTAATTTTAATAAATATCCAAGTCTTCAACACCCAAGAATACTACATAGAAGAAAACAATATTTCATTAAGATAAGCAAAATCAGGATGGGAAAGAGAAAGAAGAGAAGAACGAAAAAGCAGAAACACATGATTATACAATTAGATTTGCAAAGTAAATGAGATTAATGATTCATTAATAACAAAATGTGTAAGATGTTTGATAATTTAGTAACTTGAGAGAAAGTATTGCTAATTTGAAAAAGCGTAAAACTTTGGAAGGTTTTTCAGGTGAAACACCAGTTTCAATTCAGTAATGTTTCTCTTTTCTTAATTCTGCAATTTAAAATGCAAGAAGCTTAAGGTTAGATTAATTACATAATTTATAGATCACTTGACTTATCAGGTATGGAAATTGATCCCCTGTTAGCAATAGAACTGGGGTAAGGACTTCAAAAAAATTCATCTTTGTACGAAATCAACCTTTCAGGATGTAAGCTAAACAGTTTTGGTTTATAATATATATTTTCATCTATTGCAAACCATCAAACTTTATAATCAATTAATTTGTTTAATAACTAAGGCTTTAATATTGACCTTATAAATGATATCAACCAATTTGTTTTTAAAGGAAAGAATAACCTTAAGAAATTAAAATTAACACATTGTAATATATCTAGTACTGCAATGAGTTATTTATTGAGAAATCTAAAGTAAATATCAGTTCTATTTTAGATACTCTCGATCAATAAATGCTATAGATATCTCAATGATGTAATTCACTACTGATGTATTAACAAGTTTAGGAATGGCTCTTTAGCATTATAAAGGTAAAAAGGTCTTGGAGTATTTAAATATTGGAGACACTAATATAAGAAATCAAGGAGTTGAAGTCTTGGCTCAAAGGGTAAGTTGGAACATTAGGAAAATAAACTTGAAGGAACTTAACATAAGAAGAAACTTTATCAATTAATAGGGTGTTCCACATCTTGAGGCATTCCTTAGAAAAATAAATAACTTATAAAAGCTTGATTTATCATAAAACTATTTCGAGGAATTTAGTTGTTAAAATTTGTTATCAAGAAAAATGTATGAAGTAAACCTAAGCTCTAATTTAATTTCTTGTTTTCCTTAATAATTTTTTTTGAACACTTTAGTAATTAATTTAACAAATAACAATATAACAAATTAAGGAGCATTTTAATTATCAAGTATATTAAGATATAATCCTCTTTGGATAGAACTCAATCTTTCAAACAATCAAATAAAAAGTGAAGGATTCAACTCTCTTATATTTGGTCTTCGAGATAACAAAATGTTAAAGAAATTTATTGTAGCTAACAATAATTTAGATGGGGAAGCAATAATCACTTACATGATTAACCATGAATAAGTTTACTTTGAACATTTGGATGTGTCTTATAATTTTATAAGATATGCCTTAATATTTTTTTTGTTAAAATTCATAAAAAGTGGATGTTTACGATGTCTGAGGTGTTCATTTTAATAAAAACAATAAAGTGAAATATGGGATATTAACTTAAATCCAACTTTATTTCATGAAGAGGAAAGGTTTACTAAATCTGCATAAAACTAATTTTAATTAATATCTTTTAATTTAAGAGAATTAGACTTTTCAAAAAATGAGAATATATTTACTCCTGTTATTAGTTCTTTAGCAACTTATTTTAATAAGATAGAAATTTTAGATTTATCTTCTTGTAAACCTGTAACAGAATAAGATTTAGATTTGTTGTGTACATTTTTAAAAAAATCTACTATAGTTCATGACTTAAATTTAAGGGATTTGAATATAGGAAGTTTAAATATAGAAAGTGTAAAGAAATTGAGAAATTCTATTCTATATAGCAGTCTTAAGAAATTAAATATAAGCAAAAACCATTTATTTAAATTAGCAAAGGCTTTCTAAATAGAAGAAATCATTACAAACTACAAACTTGAAAGTTTAGATATGAGTTGTAATGGACTTGAATCTAGACATACCAATTATATTGAAGTTGTTTTAACATCCTACAGAAATTTGCAGGTTCTCAACCTTTCTCATAATAATATTGGTTTTACAGGATTGATAACAATCTCTAGAGTTTTGTCAGAGAATAAGTGTTTAAAAAGTTTAAAGTATGTATTTATTGAATATTTTTAGTATTTCTCACTAGAATATGAGTGCTGATGATTTGTTAATTTTGAGTTCAATAATTTCAAATGAAAATCTTTAGTTTTTAGATATATCAGATAACTCAGGAATTAAGAGACTAAAAACATTTTTTAATTTATGTTAGACTGAGAAAATGGAAATTTTATAATTATCTTAGATGTATTTTGATAAATCAAACTTTAAGAATTTATTAAATATTACTAAAAAATAAACAAGAAATATTTTAGGGATTACTCTCAATCGTTGCAGTTTCAGATTAAATGATTATGAAAAATTTGGATTGTAGTTGATAAAATGTAAAAAATTATAAATGTTAAGTATGACTTACAATCCATTAGTTTATATGGATCTTAATAAAACTGCAGCTATCTTAAATGAGTTGCCTAATTTGAAAATATTAAAACTTAATTAAGTCACATTTACAGGAGAATCTTTCTGTAATTTTAAAGAATGGATTTTGAGCCCAGATAATTGCAGTGTAATCAATTTCATTATTCTAGTTGACTACACTAGATCTTAGTGAAAATGTATTACGATAAGAATGGTTCGAAGAATTATGTATTGGACTTTCAGGCAATAGATCTATTTAACATTTATTTATGAACAAATGCAATTTAGGAAGGCTTAATTTAGCACATTTAGGCTTAGCTATTTCTAAGAATCCATCAATAAGAATATTATCAATAGCTAATAATAATATTATCAATAATCTATGTAATAGTAAATTTGCAGCTATTTCAGAGTATAAAACTATATAATTTGAAGAACTCAATTTATCTGACAATCCCTTAGAGGAGAAAGAATTAATTTAATTTTTTACTCCTCAAGCATTTTAAAATAAATAAAAATCAGCTGCCATCATAAAATAACTAAATTTGTCAAATTGTAAATTGAAAATAAGTTTCTTTTAAAATGTTGTAAAAGAACATCAAATTCATAAGGATTAGTTTTTATTTGCTCATATCATAAGTTTATCTTTAAGTAATAACCATTTAGATGATTCAATTGCAGAAGTACTAAAACAAATTATAATTTAATCAACTTAATTAAGGGAGTTATATCTTTAATAAAATTTATTTACAAGTAAAGGGATGATATAAATCTTTGATGGCATCTTTGCTACATAAACAATTAAAACCATAAATATTAGTAGTAATAAAATAGGAGATCTTTTTGCTAAGAAATTAGATTAATAAAAATTTAATAAATGTTCAGTAGAATTCTTGTTGTTGAGAGATAATGACTTTTAGAAATAGGGTTTAAAAATATTAGCATAAATTCTATCGTTTTAAAAGAATCTATTTATTGATAATATTTGGTCGAACCTAGATGATGAAGATGCAGATAATATTTTAGAATAATATACTAGAATCTGCCAAAAATATCGTTTAGATTAAATATCAATGCCTTCTTTTTTAAAAGAAATTTAATTATCAAAATCATATCTTACTGATAAATTCTGTGAATCCTTTGGTAAATATTATCCCCTTTTGGGATTTATAGAATTTATCGATGTTTCAGATAATCCATGTATAACTATGTATGGTAAAGTATATTTATTTTTTCATCTATTTGATTACAGTTATGAAAAACATTAATTAAGGGCATTGCATATAACTGATACCTAAGAAACTAGGAAATTATTTGATGATGGATTACTACGTTATTTAACATTAAGATTTAGAAATTATCTTTTACGTTAGGCAAAATAAAATTTGAAAAAATCACATCCTTTGCAACAGTAAGACAGTACTTAAAAACAAACAAGAAAATTATTTGGAGGTATGTTGGGATCATGGCTAATTCATAAGATAAATAAGTTAATGAATTATTTAGACTTAATTGAGCCATAAATCTTTATAGTAAGCACTCTTTTTATTGGTAAATTTAGAAGAAATAATATTAATATAAAGATATTAGTTATTTTATTTTGGTTTGGGTTTGTGGTGGTTAATATTTCTTAGTTTTTTAAATTATTAATATATGTAAAAAATAAGAACCATAATGTCACCCTTAACGAAGAGAAGAATAAACAAATTACAAATGTTATTTTTGCTGATTTGACTTATACTTTTATAATAATGGGAACTATATTTATTATCGAAATTATGCAATTAGTTTTAACTGTAGCTTTAAGACGAAAAATCTAGCCGGCATTGTAAATTATACATCCAAAAATGTTGGAGCATCTGCGTGCTAGATTTCCACATAAGAGGGAAATCTTTTTAATGATCTACTCAACCATAAGTAAATCAAGTACATTGGCTGAAAGAATGTTTTTGGCTTCTTTAATGAGTCTTAATGATGATTTTGTAGATGAAGAGATTACTAAATTTCAAATCCTTTTTAGTATTGTGATATTTGTAAGATTTGCTGACTAATTTATTATAACTTTAATAAATTTAATCAAATTTATTTCAGTAACACCAAGTGATGATTAAGCTAAATATTTATCTTTGTTGTAAAGAAATCTCTACTACTAAAATTATTTCGTTTCAAGTGATGTTTTAGTAACTTTATGCCCAGTTTAAGGATATTAATTAACTAAAACAATAAAAGTTAATTATGAAATCATAATCGAAACATATAGAATGATATTGATAGAGCTAGTATTATTTATATTTATTTGGACTTTCTCTAATAATATTCATATAAGTGGATTATCAAATTTTATTGACCCAAAATGGCCAACAATGCGATTATGGATGACATTTCTCTTTTTAAAATGTATAATCTCGATAATCCTATCCCTTTTTAAAATTTTAACTGTCAGACCTGCTGTAGTAAAGTAAAATGGATTTAATCAAGCATTGGCAATAAAAAGATTTTGTTAAAATAAACATTAATTTGTTAAGCCATAAAATATATAAATTGAATAGAACTTGGAAAAAATTGATTTTGAATTAAAAATAAAATAATAATAATATAGCTAATCTTCAAGAGAACTTGAATAGCGTAGAGAAATTAAAATCTAAAATAAAATTTAAGAAAGTGATTAAATTGATGAAGAAGAATATGAAGGTTTTGTAAAGAAATAAAATTTAGAAGAATTAGGTATAAAATTTTACTTATATATAGATGATTCTTCTTACTCTGATCTACCCTAATAGGATCCGCCTTAGTCACCACTAAATAATTATATTCCTAAGTTTAAATATAATATATGATTAATATTAACTTAAGAGATTAAATTTAATTCATTTTTTTGATATTTAATTTTTGTTGATAATATATATTTCCTCAAACTTTTTTTTATTGTTGTAAACATTTGATTAAAATTTAAATTTTGCAATAAGACCTTTTTAATTTCAATAAAATATGGACATACTTAAAGGATATGTCTAAAATACTATTTAGGAATAAAATCAATTTAAGTAAAAAAAAAATCTATTTGTTATTAATTTCTAAATCTTACTATAATTTTTAAATTACTTTTTCAACTTAATGATCTTAATCTAATTATTTTAAGATAAGTACTTAATAGTTTTTATCAGCTATAATTAAGGGAAATAATATAAAATTTATTAAAGATTAAATTTTAAATAATGCCTAAAAATAAGGGAAGAGGTGGTAAGAATTATAGAAGAGGAAAAAATGAAAATTTAACAAAGAGATAGTTGGAAACAAAGGATGATGGATAAGATTATGCTTAAGTTATAAAATTGTTGGGAAGTGGAAGATTAATCTGTTTATGTTTGGGTGACAGTAAATAAAGACTTGGACACATTAGAGGTAAAATGAGACGTAAGGTTTGGATATAAAATGGTGATATTGTACTTGTTGCGTTGAGAGAATTTTAAGATGAAAAATGCGATGTTGTTTATAAATATTTCCCTGAAGAAATCAAGTAATTGAAAAATCTTAAAGAAATTCCAGAGGTATTAGAATTTATTATATAATTAAGAATTTAGAAGAAGGAGGAGGTGATAATATTGGAGATAATGTTGTTTTTGTTAATAAAGAAGAATCATCAAGTTCTGATTCCGATTAGAGTGATAGTGATTCTGATGATGATTCTGACAATGAACCAAAATAACCATAAAAATAATAGCCATAAAAACCATAACCATAAAAAGCATAAGCACCTGCCAAAGATAATAAAAAAATAACCAAAGGAGATATTGATGATATTTGAACGATTTAAAATATATTTTGGCTAATAAAACAATTTTTATAATTTCTGTAACTAGATTATGTTAACAGCATAAAAATTGTGAAAGGTTCTTAATTCTATTGAGAAATGTTAGTTAATTTAAATTTATTTAAGAATATATGTTAAATTAACTTTCCTTTTGTCAATTACTACTATGAAGATATATCAAACTATATTTAATTACACAATAATGATTGCTTATCCTTTGAATTAGCAATTTAATAAAGACCTATTAATTATGAAATATGTCTATGTTGATTTAACGTATTATCACTTCCGAATTAATAGTAATTTTTGATTTGAATAATAATACATAATAATGGAGATCGATTAAGAAGAGAGAAGTAAGTATTTCTGATAATATAAAAAAAATATTAAATTAAATTTGGAAAATATATTTAGAAGATAATTAGAGAAGGTAAACAAAAATAAAATTTTTACGATGAATATAAATATTATGGCATTCATAAAATGAAAAATTTTGAATTACCTTTAGACAATGTAATGCGCGCTATAAGAGATGAGGTTGAGACAGTATTTAGAAACTAAGCTTGAATGAATCATCTAATATTAAATAGAGATGATTCAAATGAAACTGTTCAAAGTAAAAGAAATTTGTAAAAGCTATTTAATTGAATTTTTAGAAACAAAAAAGGATGTTCGATATTATTTTAATTTAATAGCCTCTTAGGACTGTTTAAAATCTAGAGAGAAATAGAGGTTAAGGTAATATTTGTAATATAAAAATAAAGATAATGTTTTTATATATAAAATATGCTGAATTTATGGAATTATATTACTTTATTTCTTCATAAATAGATGTATGGTACATCTATTGGATTAAATTAAAAGAAATGGTCTTGGAAGCATAGATTGATAAGGAATATTATATTAATGATAATTTTTATTTCCTAATATTATAATTAATTCGAAACCCCGTTTGCCTGATTAAAAGCATAACTTCCTAATGAATTAAGGATATTATTTATTTTTCAAATAATTTTACTATTTTTGAATGGGTGACTAAGAACCTCTTAAAAGCAAGGAAGATTATTTTATAAATCGTCTTGCTTGCTCATTCAATATAAGAAACTCAATTTAATAAGACAAATTCAAGAAATCTTTTGAAACCGAAGATAATAAGTAATATATGTGTTTAATATTAATTAGATTGGTGTTTGACAGATTAATGAAGGATGAAAGTAATATGATGGCTGTATTTGCCATTCTATCTGGAGCAGAGTAGGTTACATTATTTTCAGATGTTCCACATCCAGATAAGTTTAGGAAGAAGGGATTGATTGCCCTTAAAATATCAGAGAGCCCACTGTCAGTATAGAATATCACACAAAATATTGTGTTTTTGGAATTAACAAGAAATGTAACAATCATAAGTTATTTTAGATTTTGGAGCATTTATACTCAACCTTCTATGAAATAATGAGTCCTATTCTATAGAATCCAAGTAATTAATAAGGATGGACAGATTTAGTAGCCAAGGACTTAATGGAGAAGTTCAATGCATATGTTGCCTAAGTATATGTAATGATCGGTTAGATTGAAGGAAGAACAAAATTGGTAAATTTTTTAAAATATTTTAAAAGCCAATTCCATCACATAAGTTAACTTAATCAGATACAACTCCAGCCAAAGATAAAGCTCATGTTTATGAAAGTTCAATTATAACATGGACAAAATAAATAAAGAATGTTTTGAAATTGGAACCAGAATAGGCTTTGAAAAACGGACATAATCCAGGACCATTAGTGGAATTGAAGTTTTGGGAGAACAAAGCTGCTAATCTTAATAGCATAAAGGAATAATTGGAAGGACCTGAGGTGATAAAGATTTTAAGATTTTTGGAAGTGAACAAGTCAACATATACAAATCCTTTTTCAAAATTATAAAGGGAAGTAACAAAGGCAAGAGAAGAAGCCAATGATAATAATAAATTTTTAGATTTATTGAAGGATCCCTTTTAAAGATTATAAGATACTGGTGGTGATTTTTAGGCTTTACATGAATTATTCATTCCAATAATGCATAGAATTCTTTTGATATGGAAAGATTCTAAATTTTATAATACTCCTCCAAGATTAGTTGTTTTGATTAGAGAGATATGCAATGCAATCATAACTAAAGCTTAAGACTTTGTAAATGGACCAATGATATTTTAAATGATTAGTTCAGAAGAAACATTTGAGGCATGTGAAAAATTGTAGATTACTATTGATGTTTGTACAAAGTTTAAGGATGCTTACTTTGAATATAAAGCTAAGGCTGAAGGACATTGGAAATTGACTACAAATGCATTATTTGTTAGATTGGATTCATTTTTAGAAAGATGTCATGATATATTACATTTAACTAATACAATAGTTTAGTTTAATAAATTAGCTAAGATTGATTTAGGTGGTACAAAGGGAAAAACATTGACTGAATCAGTTTAATAAATTTTTGTTGAATTTTAGAAAGCTGTTGAACAATTCTAATAAGTAAAATATGATATTATGGATATTACACAAAAAGAATTTGATGATAGTTTTTATGAATTTAGATCTAAGATAAAGGAATTAGAAAGAAGATTAGCTTCAGTAATTACATAAGGATTTGATGATTATGATACATTACATGGAAGATTTAAATTATTAGATAGTTTTGAAGGTTTGTTATCCAGACCAATAATTTAAGATGAATTAGAGAAAAAACATATAGTATTATTAGATATGTACAAATAAGACTTGAAATAAGTACAACAAATATTTTTGGAAGGTTATGAATTGGTTGATAAATTAAATGAAAGAGCACCAATTTATAATAATATGCCTCCTATTGCAGGAGCATTAATGTGGTGTAAAGGATTAAGAGATAGAATTACAGAACCTTTAGATAAGTTGGCATAATTAGGATAAGGTATAACAGAGAGAGAAGAATATAAGGATGTATTGAAATTATATTAATCAATAACAAAATAAATAAAGGATTATGAATAAACAAAGATTTTGAGTTGGGAATAAGAAGTAGGTAAGGTATCAGAAGAAAAATAAAAGTAACCTTTATTGTCAAAAGATGAGAATGGATTATTAAGAGTTAATTTTGATCCTGCTTTAGTTAGATTATTAAGAGAAGTGAAATATTTCACATTGCTTGAATAACCAGTTCCTGAGTCTGCCTCAGAATTGTATTCTAAGAATGATACTTTTAGAGAATATATAGTTTAATTGGAAATGATTGTTGAGAATCATAATTTCATTGTAACATAATTACATCCAATGGAAGAACCTTTAATTAAGAATAGAATAGAGAAGATGGATGAAGTTCTCAAACCAGGTATTGAACATTACAAATGGAAGAGTAATGATATAAATAAATTCATTGAAACAGCAAAGGCTACTGTTGATGAATTACATTAAATAGTATAAAAGATGAAAGAAACTTTAAAAAAGATAGAGTAAGCATTAGAGAAATTTAATACTAAAATAATTGAGAGAAAAAACAAACCTATGTCTCCAGATGATTATGATTAATTTTTAAAGGCAGTTGTTTAGAATAAATTATCTATAGTTAAAGATAATGGAACTTCAATTAATAAACTTGTTAAAGAAGTTCTTGATTAAGTAAAAGTT
The DNA here is from genome assembly GCA_000733385.1 of Paramecium biaurelia. Classification (NCBI taxonomy): domain Eukaryota; phylum Ciliophora; class Oligohymenophorea; order Peniculida; family Parameciidae; genus Paramecium; species Paramecium biaurelia. Next base: position 68,221 of record JPFL01000208.1, on the reverse strand, counting down.
GATAAGAAACAATAAGCTTGGATTAATTATTAATATTATTTGAATTCAATTGTTATTAATGGTTTAGCAAGAGCCATCATAACTGCTTTGAACCATATGAATGAATAGATTAATCCATAATATATTAAGAAGCATGAGATTGCACCTTTGTTTGATATTAAATTAGAATTGTTTAGAAATGTAGGAATTTAATATGAACCTGAAATTGAAGAAACAACATAAGGACAAAGTGTACGTAATACTATAAGAGGATGGGCTAATGATATGTTTTATATAGCAGGTCAATTTTAAAGATTAGATTCAGCTAATCCTTTTGGTGATTATTTACCAGAAATTAGAGAGTATTTTGAAATTAAAGAAGTAGTTTAAGCTATCAATCTTAATTTAGATTAAATTGAAGAGGAAACAAGATCATTTAAATAATCTTATATGACTTATAGTTATTTATGGTTAGAAGATCCTAAATAAGCTTTTGAAGATTTTATGTTAAAGAATGAACCTAAAGATGCTCCTGAAGATGAGGATTAATCATAAAATCCTTTATTATAGGGTTGTAGAATAAAGATTCCAAAATTAGATTTGTTTGATGATAAAATAACAACTTTAAAAAATATTTAATAAGAAATCAATAGAATTTTGACACCATATGAAATATCATGGTTGAGAATTAATTTATAACCATTAAAAAGTGCTCTTGAAAATAAGGTTAGTCAATAGATAAAAGTATATACTGAATTTTTAGTTGTTTAATTTAAGACAACATTAAAAAATCTTAAAGGATTTATTCAAAGAACAAATGAAGGAATTAAAGAGAATCCAGCAAGTGAGGAGAATACTGGAAATAGAGATTTATTAATGAAGGTTATGAGAGTGATATCAGATGTTAAGGATGTAGAACATAAATGTGAAGGGATTGTTGTTAGAATGAAAGAAATGGTTAATAAATTAAAGAAACATGGTGTTCAAATAATGGAGAAAGGAGAGGAGGATCCAGTTTAAAGTATTGATAATGCATTTACTTAATTTAATGAAACAACATAAAAAGTATTTAAGATTAAGGCTGAAATTTTACCATTATAAACTTAAGAAACTATAAATATTAAGAAGAAATTAGATGAATTTTAAAAGAAGGTTTCTGATTTTAGAACTGATACTTTAAATAATCTTCCTTATAGTTATCATGATGATATGAAGATGGATTAAATATTATATTCATATGTTACTATTGATGAATATTATAAGAAGTTATTATAGATGGAGAAGGAAGCTGCAGATTATAATTAATTAGAGAAATTATTTGAATTGGAGAAGAGTGGTTATAAATAATTAAGAGAAACAAATGTAGATTTGAAATCATTAAAAATAATGTGGGATGCTATTTCAATGGTTAATTATTAATATAATGATTGGAAATCTAAACCATTTAGATAAATTAAGGCTGATGTTTTGTTGGAATCTAATAAAGTTTTGGCAACTCAATTGAAGAATTTACCAAAGGAAGTTAAGAATTTTAAAGGATATAATGCAATTGTTGATAAAGTTAAGAATATGTCAGTTGTATTACCATTGGTTTCTGCTTTACATAGTGAATTTATGGAAGATAGACATTGGAGTTAAGTAAAAGATATGACAAAGAGTAAATTTGAACATAAAGCAATGACATTTTTATTTGATGATATTCTTGCTTTGTAATTGTATAAATTTGATGCATAAATAAATGAAGTAGTGGAAGTGGCATCAAAGGAGGCAAAAATTGAGAAGAAATTGAAAATGATTGAAACAGCTTGGTTGAAATAAATCTTTGAATTTGAAGATTATAAAGAAACTAAGGTTTTTTTACCATTAGATAATATGATGGAAATGTTAGATTAACATTCTCTTGATTTGATGGGTATGAAAGGATAAGGTAAATATGTTGAATTCTTTTACAATACAGTAGAAGATTGGAGAGAAAAGTTAGGAAGAGTTGATTCAGTTGTTGGTGAATGGTTGAAGGTTTAAAAGAATTGGAAGACATTAGTAAATATTTTTATTGGATCTGAAGATATTAGAATGTAATTACCAGAAGATACAAAAGTATTTGAAGCTGTTGATAAAGAATTTAGAGAACTTATGACAGAAGTGGCAGCAAATCCATTGGTTATTGAAGCATGTATTAATGAAAGAAAGGATTAATTGGTTGCAATGAGTTTAAATATTAAGAAATGTGAAAAGGCTTTGAATGATTATTTAGAATAGAAGAAGAAAGCATTTCCAAGATTTTATTTCTTATCAAATTAATCTCTATTAACAATTTTATCAAATGGTTAGAATCCACCTAAAGTTTGTGAGTTTTTAGGTGATTGTTTTGATGGAATGAAAACTCTTAATTTTGAAGTTTCTAAAAATCCAAATGAAATTCCAAGAAGTACACATAGTATGATTTCTAAGGATGATGAGAAAGTACCATTTTCATCAAATTTTGAATGTGTAGGAGCAGTTGAACATTGGTTATCAGCATTAGAATATAAGATGAGAGAGACATTAGAAGAAATATTAGAGAAAGCAAAAGAAACATCAGAAAATTGGGAAAGTGGTGATAATCCAAGAGAAGATTGGGTTAGAAATTATTGTGCATAAATTGCATTGTTAACAACATAAATTGTATGGACAGAAGATGTTACAAGAGCATTTGAAGATTTAGCTGGTGGTGCAGAAACAGCTATGAAAGAATGTTTGAAATTAATTGAAGTTCGTATTGATAATTTGATTAAGAAAGTTAGAGGAAATTTAGAAAATTTGGAACGTTTGAAAATTATTAACATTATTACAATTGATGTACATTCAAGAGATGTTGTTGAGAAATTTTGTTTTTAGAAAACTTAAGAATTAGAATCATTTGCTTGGTTATCATAATTAAAATTCTATTGGGATAATAAGGATAATGATATGCATTTAAGATAAGCATTAAGATTTAAATGGGAAAAAGAAAGAGATAAATCAAAATGTATTATTAGAATTGTTGATTGGTTTAGATTTTATTCATATGAATATGTTGGTAATGCATTAAGATTGGTTATTACACCTTTAACAGATAGATGTTATATTACATTAACATAAGCATTAAATCTTACAATGGGTGGTGCACCTGCAGGTCCAGCTGGTACTGGTAAGACTGAAACAACAAAAGATTTGGGTAGAGCAGTTGGATTACCAGTTATGGTGTTTAATTGTTCAGATTAGATGGGTAAAGATTCAATGGCTTAAATATTTATGGGTTTATCTTAATCAGGAGCATGGGGATGTTTTGATGAGTTTAATAGAATAGCAATAGAAGTGTTATCTGTTATAAGTACATAAGTTAAGACTATTTTGGATGCATTAAAAGAGAAGAAACCTAAATTAATATTTATGGAAGAAGGAGAAATATCAATATAAGACACAGTAGGATTTTTCATTACAATGAATCCTGGTTATGCAGGTAGAACTGAATTACCTGAAAATTTGAAAGCATTATTTAGATCATGTGCTATGGTTGTACCAGATTTAGTATTGATTTGTGAGAATATGCTTATGTCTGAAGGTTTCTAATAAGCCAGAGCATTAAGTAGAAAATTCGTATCTTTGTATATGTTATCAAGAGAATTATTATCAAAAGCTAGACATTATGATTGGGGTCTAAGAGCAGTAAAGTCAGTGTTAAGATAAGCTGGTAAATTGAAGAGAGCAGATCCTTAAATAGCAGAGGATCCATTGTTGATGAGAGCTTTAAGAGATTTTAATATGCCAAAGATTGTTACAGATGATAAACCAATCTTTTTGGGTTTGATTGGAGATTTATTCCCAAGAATTGAATGTGAAAGTAAAACAAATCCTGAATTAAAGAGAATTGTAGTAGAGACAACAAAATAAGATATGGGATTAGTAGCAGAAGAAATGTTTGTATTAAAGATAGTATAATTGGCTGAGATATTGGAAGTGAGACATTGTGTATTTGTGATAGGTCCACCAGGTTGTGGTAAAACAAGTGTTTGGAAGACATTAGCAAAGACTCATTACAATAGAGGTGAAGATTTTGAAATAGATACATTAAACCCTAAGGCAGTGACATCAGATGAATTATTTGGATGTTATTCAAAGACAAAGGAATGGAAGAATGGTGTATTGAGTATGATAATGAAGAATTAAAATAAATGTGAAGAGAAATATAAACCTAGTCATTTACATAAATGGTCAATTTTAGATGGTGATATTGATCCTGAATGGATTGAATCATTAAATACAGTTATGGATGATAATAAAGTACTAACACTTGTATCAAATGATCGTATTCCTTTGACTCCTTCAATGAGATTATTATTTGAAGTATCAAATCTTAAGAATGCAACTCCTGCTACAGTATCTAGAGGTGGTGTCTTATTTATTAATGAAACAGATATTGGTTGGATGCCTTATATGAATAGTTGGTTAGAAAGATCATTTGAAAAATGTGTAGTAAAAAGAGAAGGATTAATGGGATAAGTTCCATAATCACCTCCAATAGATGATATTGCAAAGTCTGTATTTTATAGATGTTTTTAATAATATTTTGAAACTAATCCAGATATTAGAGATAAAAGTAAAGTTAGATTAATTGTTCCATAAGTAGATATAGCTTAAGTAATGACAATATGTATGATTTTGGATGCATTACTTTTAGAAACAGATTATACAAAGATTGCTGCAATGAAGGAAGATGATTAAAAAATGATTTATGAAGCATATTTTATTTATGCAGGAATGTGGGCAATTGGTGGTTGTTTTGGAGGAGGATAAGATGATGAAAAAGATATGAAAGATTTTAATACAGTTTGGAAAGCTGCTGCTAAAGTAAGAATGCCAGAATAAGGTATGTGTTTTGATTATTACTTTGATTTTGTTGAATAAAAATGGACTCATTGGTAAGCTAAAGTTGTACCTTATATTGCTACTGATGAAGCTATCTTTTCTAAGATATATGTTGCTACTCTTCATACAACTAGATTAAGAACTTTATTAGATTATCATCTTAGAAGAAAGAAGTGTGTTTTGTTTGTAGGATCTGCAGGTACTGGTAAATCAGCTGTTATTAAAGATTATTTAAGTTAAACAAAAACAGATTAAGTATCTTATAAAACTATAAACTTTTCATCATTTACTGATTCATTGGCATTATAAAAGAATATTGAATCTATGGTTGAAAAGAAATCAGGTAGAACATTTGGTAGTGCTACAGGAAAAGCATTAATTTGTTTCATAGATGATATGAATATGCCATATGTTGATAAATATGGTACATAATAGCCAATTTAATTATTAAGATAAGTTGTAGATTATGGAAGTGTTTTTAATAGAGAATAATTGGAAGAAAGAAAATTCTTATAAGATTTATTATTCTTTAGTGCTTTGAATTAAAAATCAGGATCTTTTATTATAGATTTAAGATTATAAAGAAACTTTTCTGTATTCACTATGTATACACCTAATGCTGAAATTATTAAAACTATTTTTGGTGCTATTTTAAATAGTCATTTAGCTACTTTTGATGATAAAATTCATAAATTATCAGATAAATTAATTGAAGCTACAATTCATTTATTTAATAAAGTTCTTAAAGATACTAGATATTCTCCTTCAGCAAGAAAATTCCATTATTAATTTAATTTTAGAGAACTTGCTAAAGTTGTAGAAGGTATTATGAGATCAACTCCAAATTAATTTAGAGGATAACCAAATAGAATGTTAAGATTATGGGCACATGAATCTAAAAGAGTATTTGAAGATAGATTTATTAATGAAGAAGATATAAAAGTATTTAGAGATTATGTTAAAGATGCATTAGTAAAAAATATTGGTGAACCTGATGATAAAGATAATCCTTTAGAAGAACCAAATGTTTTTACAAGTTTTGTTGCAGCTCATAATGGTTAAGAATAATAATATACAAATTGTGATGCTCTAACATTAAAGAAAGTATTAGAAGATAAATTAAGAGAATATAATGAAGTTAAAGCTATGATGAATTTAGTATTATTTTAATAGGCTATGGAACATGTTTGTAGAATAGCACGTATTTTAGAATTACCAGGAGGTAATGCATTATTAGTTGGTGTTGGTGGTTCAGGTAAATAATCACTTACAAGATTGGCAACATTTATTTTAGGATATGAAGCTGATTAAATGGTTGTTACATCAAATTTCACTATAAATGATTTAAGAAATTATTTATAAGAAATATATAAGAAAGTTGCTAAACCTAGTGCAGGATGTAGATGTTATATTTTGACTGATTCTTAAATAAAAGAAGAAATCTTTTTAATTCCAATTAATGATATGTTAAATTCTGGTTGGATATTTGATCTATTCCCTAAAGAAGATTATGATAATATGATTTAAGGTTTAAGAAATGAAGCTAAAGGAGCAGGTATTTTAGATAATTTAGAGTCAATTACTTAATACTTTTTAGATAAAATGAGAAAGAATCTTCATGTTGTATTATGTTTCTCTCCAGTTGGTGATACTATGCGTATTAGATCTCGTAAATTCCCAGGTATTATTAATTCAACTAGTGTTGATTGGTTCCATCCATGGCCAAAAGATGCACTTATTGATGTGTCTTATAGATTTATTGAAGAGATTGAATTAGATACTGATGATCTTAGAAAGATTATTTCACTTCATATGGCTGAAGTCCATCTTTCTATTGATTATGCTAATCAGAAATATTTGTCATTAGAAAGAAGATATAATTATACTACACCTAAATCATTTTTAGAATTAATTGATTATTATAAGAAATTATTGGGTGAGAAGAGAGAATAAATATCTAAATAAATTAAGAGATATGAATAAGGTTTGTAGATTTTAGCAGATACATAAGGAAAAGTTTAATTGTTATAAGGTGAATTGAAGATTAAGATGGTAGAAGTTGAAAAGAAAAAGAATGAAACTGATATTCTTATTGAAAAAGTAGGAAAAGAATCTGCTGTTGCTGAAGTAGAATAAAAGATTGCCAATGAAGAAGAAGATAAAACTAATACAGCATCAAAAGCAGCAGAAGAATTGGCAGAAACTGCAAGAATTGAATTAGAAAAAGCAATACCTGCCTTAGAAAAAGCTAAAGCTGCTGTTGATTGTATCAAAAAACCATAAATTACAGAAATGAAATCTTTAGGTTCACCTCCTACTGGTGTCTTAACTACTGCAAGAGCTGTCTTAATATTATTAGGAGAAAAAATTACATTATAAGATCCAGAAGATAAATTATGGAAGAAATCATAATAAGTCATGAATAATCCATAATAATTTTTAGATAGAATTATTAACTTTAATGGTAAATAAATTGATCCATAAATTTTGGCATCTGCTAATAAAATCATAGAAGATCCTGCTATGAAATTTAATGAAGAATCAATGAAAGGATAAAATTATGCTGCATCAAAATTATGTGCTTGGGCTGTCAATATTGTTACTTTCAATACAATTTTCAAATTAGTTGATCCACTTGAAAAATCAAGAGATGCTGCTATGGCTGATTTAGAATAAAAAAAGAAAGAATTAGCTGTTGTTAAAGAAAAAGTTAGAGGATTAAATGAAAAAGTTAATAAATTAAAACGTGACTTAGAAGAAGCTGAAAGAGTTAAATAATTAGTAGAAGCTGATGCAAATGCTTGTTAAGAGAAATTATCAGCTGCTGAAAAATTAGTAAATGGTTTAGCAGGTGAAAATAAACGTTGGGGTGAAAATGTTAAAGAATTATCAAGCAATATTAAATCAGTTGTAGGAAATGCTTTATTAGCTGCAGCCTTTGTTTCTTATATTGGAGCATTTTCTGCTAAATTGAGATTAGAATTATGGTCCAAAATTTGGTTGACTGATTTATAAGCCAAATAGATTCCCTTAACTTAAGGTATTGATCCACTTAAAATCTTAACAACTGAAGCCAAAATTGCTAGTTGGAAGAATGAAGGTTTATAATCAGATCAAATGTCTTTGGAGAATGCTTCAATTATTAGTGCTTGTTCAAGATGGCCACTCATTATTGATCCATAATTATAAGGTTCAGTTTGGATTAGAGGATCATAAGGTGAAAATTTGGTTACTATTAATGTCAGTCAAAATAAATGGTTATAACAATTAAATTAAGCTATTCCTTTGGGTAAAGCAGTGTTATTAGAAGGTATCTAATAAGAAATAGATGCTACACTTGATCCCTTATTAAGTAGAGCTATTGTTAAAAAAGGAAAATCTATGTATTTAGAATTAGGAGGAGAATAAATTGATTATGATCCAAAATTCAAACTATTTTTAATGACTAAATTGTACAACCCACATTTCAGACCAGAAATTGCTGCTTAATGTACTATCATTAACTTTATTGTTACTGAATCAGGTTTAGAAGAATAATTACTTGCTGCTGTTGTGAATATTGAAAGAAATGAATTAGAAATGAAGAGATAAGAATTAGTCAAATAATAAAATGAATTTTCAGTTTAATTAGATAAATTAGAAGAAAATCTTTTGATTTAATTATCAGAAGCTGATCCTTCAACTATTTTGGAAAATAAGGCTTTGATTGCAAATTTAGATAATACTAAATAGACATCTAATACTATTACTGAATAGAGTAAGATAGCAAAAGTTACTGAAGTTGAAATCAATTAATAAAGAGAAATTTATAGAATTGTAGCTGCTGAAGGTGCTATGCTTTATTTCTTAGTAATTTAATTAAGTGTTATGGAACATATGTATTAATATTCTTTAGAATCTTTCAATAAATTCTTTTTCAAGGCTATTGAAAGAACAACTATAAGAGATGAAACAAGAACTGAAGAATTAAGAAAGAATATTAGATATACAATATATTAATGGATAAGTAGAGGATTGTTTGAAAAACATAAATTAATCTTTTTGACTTTGATAGCATTTAGATTAATGTAAAAGAAAGTTATTGAAGTTATATATGAACCAGCTGAAATGGATTTCCTTATTAAATGTGTACCAAGAGCAGGTGTTGAAAATAATTTAGATTGGTTATCATAGACAGCTTGGGATTCAGTATAAGGATTGATTTAATTGGAAGAATTTAAATTATTTGCTTAAAATATGGAGAAAGATGCTCCAATCAGATTCAAAGATTGGTATAATGAATTATAACCAGAAGATGTGAAATTACCATTTGATTGGAAGAGATTAGATTAAATGCCATTCAAAAAATTATTAGTTTTAAGATGTCTTAGACCAGATCGTATTACATCTGCCTTAACTAATTTCATTAGATAGGCTTTACCTTAAGGAGAATCTTTTGTTGAAATGGATTCAAAACTCAACTTTTCAGAAGTTCTTTCTGGATCAGTTGATGATTCAGATGCAACAATTCCAATTTTCTTCATTTTATCTCCAGGTGCAGACCCTGTAAAGGAAGTAGAAAAGTTAGCAAGATTAAATAAGATTGAACCAGGAAAATCATTTTGGAATATTTCATTAGGATAAGGTTAAGATGAAATAGCTAGACGTAGAATTGAAGAAGGTAATAAAGAAGGACATTGGGTTATGTTATAAAATATTCATTTGATGCCTAAATGGTTGTTAGAATTAGAAAAGATTTTAGATTCATTTACTGGTGAATAAGGTGGTGGTAATCCAAGATTTAGATTGTTTTTATCAGCTGAACCTTCAAGTGGAATTCCTATTGGATTATTAGATAGATCAATTAAATTGACTAATGAACCACCTGCAGGTTTGAGAGCCAATATGAAGAGAGCTTGGGCATATTTCAGCAAAGATGAAATTGAAGACAAAGATCCAAAGATTAAATCAATTTTGTTTGGTTTATGTTTCTTCCATTCCACTGTTATAGAGAGAAGACGTTTTGGACCAAAAGGATGGAATATGTCTTATCCATTCAATATGGGAGACTTAAGAGATTCTTATTTAGTCATGAATAGATATATGGAATAAGGAGCAGGTGGAAAAGTACCATTTGACGATTTAAGATATATCTTTGGTGAAATCATGTATGGTGGTCACATTGTTGATGATTGGGATAGAAGATTATGTATGGGTTATTTGGATAATATCATGCATGAAGGAATATTTGATGAATTGGAACTTTTCCCATTTATTGAAGGCAAGAATTTATCATTCAAAGTTCCTCCACCAAATAATTATGAGAAATATATTGAACACATTGAATAAGTACTTACTTAAGAAACTCCACTTGCTTATGGATTACATTCAAATGCTGAAATTGGTTTCAGAACATTTTAATGTTTGACTCTCTTCTCTACTCTTTTAGAATTACAACCAAAAGATAGTGCTAATGAAGAAAGTAGTAGTGGTATGAGAACAAAGAATGAAATTGTATAAGAACTTATTAAATAATTGGCAGAAGATATTAACTTAAAATCAATGATATTTAATATTGATGAAATTAAGAATAAAATTGATGCTGAAAATAAAGGACCTTATTAAAATGTATTTTTGTAAGAACTTGAATATATGAACTTCTTACTTATTGAAATTGTAAGATCGATGGATGAAATTGATCAAGGTTTCAGAGGTATTCTCACAATCTCTGAATAAATGGAATAAATTATTGATGCCATTGCTTTAAATAGAGTACCAACTGTTTGGGTTGCATTGGCATATCCTTCTAAGAGAGGATTAGCATCTTGGTTAACCAATCTTCTCAAAAGAATTGAATAACTCAATCTCTTCAGAGATGATCCTTATGCAATCCCCAAAGTTACTATGGTTGGTAGATTCTTCAATCCTTAATCATTCTTGACAGCCATTAAATAAGTTATTGGTAGATAAAGAGCTCAAGAATTAAATAGATTATATATAGCTACTGAAGTAACCAAAAAGAGTATTGAAGAAATTGATTAGACTGCCAAAGATGGTGCCTATGTATTTGGATTTGTATTAGAAGGAGGTATAAATTTTATTTTAATTCTCTCTAGCTCGTTGGGATGTAGTCACAGGATAACTTGAAGAATCCAAACCTAAAGAAATGTTTAGTGTCTTACCTGTTGTCTACTGTAAAGCCCTCATGGTACCTGCAGAAGGTAAAGAAGATAAAGCCATTTATTAATGTCCATGTTATAGAACTGAAGATAGAGGTAATACCTACATCTTTACTGGACAACTCAAAACCAGACTCAATCCAAGAAAATGGATTTTAGCTGGAGTAGCACTCCTTCTTGATGTTGAAGGAGTCTCAGATGAAGCTGCTGCTGCTAAAAAAGAGAAGAAGGCTTGAAACTCATTAGATTTTATTATATATTAATTTAATCAATTTATTTTTATTATTAACCATAATTTTTTGATATTTCATTTGTTATTTTAACAAAAAATAAATCTTCCATTACAAAGGAAAATTAAGAATTTGACAATTTTTTATTTATCTAAATTATAATATTTAATGCAGAACTCTTTTCTAATGTAAAGTAAATCATGATATGATAATGATTGAAATTAAAGATGAAATAGATTATGAAAACTCTTTTGAAATACTCTAAATATATGTATTAGCTCTTATTCTTAACAAATAAGAAGAGGAAATAAGGATAAAATTCATGATATCTTTATAGTTATGTTGTAATTTCTTTGCTTAAAATTAATAAAGAAAAAAAGAATTGATTATTCTTATTAATATTGTAACCTAATTTCAGAGTATTAATTCTTATACCCTTGATTATTTCATGAAAATAATATCATTTATTAAACTAATTCGAATCTTAAATGGAAAATTGTTGAGGATCATTGACAATTTAAATTATTGAATATACATCTAGAGAGAACAATATAATTTTCTTATTAATTATCTATATTTCTAAATCGTTTCATTTCAAAGAACTCATGATACTGTAGAATATCTTTTTATCTGATGAATTCTGAGCTTATCTTTATTTATTAGTTTTCAACTCATTTTATTAATGAAAAATAAAATGAGAAATTAATTAAAGGTCTTGAAGGCACTACAAGGAGGTAATATATAAACTATTTTAAGATTTAAGTCTTATTGAAACACAACATTATGAAAAGTTGATATCATGCATTGACAAAATAATTGAGAATAACAAAACTGATGGAGTTTTATATTATTAGAAAGGTAATCCTTTTTAAACTATTATTGAAGGGGTGATATTCTTTTAAAAAGATGATTATCAAAAGGCAATAGAGTATTTTACAAAAGCATTAGAATATGATGTTGAGAACAATACGATAATTAAAAACTTAGGTATTTTACTTATAAAGCATTATAGGAATCTCATATAAAGCGATTGGTAATTATTAGGCAGCATTGGAATAGTTTAATAGAAGTTTATCCATACAATAAAAAAATACATAGATAGCAGTTCTAAAGAGTATGAAATATAGGTTAATCAAGGTGATACGTTAAGGTTAATGAAACGATTTACTGAGGCAGAAGTTATTCTTAATGAGCTTTATTAAAATGAGAGAGAAAATGTTCAAGTTATTTAAGGATTAATTGAGTTAAGGTTAGATTAAGATATAATAAGTGATGTTTCATTGTATATTCAATAAATAGAATCTCTGAAGGTTATAGATATAGAACTTCTATTTTAAATTGGTACATATATAATGATATCCTAGTTTAACGCTTAGCATAGTCAAAATTGGATAAAGAAGCTTTGTAGGTGTTAAACAAAATCATTTCATATGATAATACGAATCTTGAAGCTTGGTATAGCTATGGAATAATCCTTTATAATAGAGATCAATTTACAGAAGCTTTGAAATCTTTTGAAAAGGTCATTGAATTAGATTAGTAAAATACTTCTGCAATGCTCTACTTGGCTTTATCATTTGGGCAACTGAATAGATATCAAGATGCTCTCTAAATGTTTGGTAAATTGTTATAGATCAATCCAAAAGATGCAGCGATTTGGAATAATAAGGGTATTGCTTGTAGAGAATTAAAATAATTTTAATAAGCATAGACATGTTTTGATTAGGCTTTGGTTATTAATCCTACAAACCCTCTATACAAAATAAATAAAGCATTATTATTGATTGAAATAAATAAACCAGAAGGTTTGAAACTACTTTAGGAAGCCAAAGATTCTTTTAATTCAGATATCAAATTAGAAAATAATCAAGTGTTTACATCAGTAAATATCTAGTATATGCAAGAATAATTCTAATTATTGGAATAAGGTGAAAAGGAATCTATTTAAGAAGACGAATAGGAAATTCCTTAAATAAAAACTGTTGAGAGAAAGAGAAGTGAATAACGATTTTAATCAGTATAAAAAACAGTTAGACTACCTACTTAAGAAGTTGAAAGTGAAATTTTAAATTAATAAGATTAAAAAAAGGATATTAATGTAAGTGTTATTCAGTAGAGTTGTTTAATTCAAGGAAGCAATAGTACTTTAATTTAAATACAAAATACTTTAATAGGAGGTTAATAAGGAAGTATTAAAAAAAGGAATACAAAATTTAAAATAGAATAGCTAGCAAATATGTATGAATAATTAGAATAAAAAATTAATACAATATAATAATAAATATAATTAGTTGGATTAGATAAAAGAGCTGCTATTTATTTTTAGTTACAAGAATTTAAAAAAACTGCACAAGGGTTGAATTAATTAGCATATTATAAAGCATTTTTTTGGACTCTTTTTAATTACATTCAAACTTATGCAAATTAAAGTACTGGACTCTTTCAACATAATACTAATCAAACAATTGAGACTACAACAGAAAAAGTAGTAGATAATTTAGAAACAGGTTTAGCAATTGGAGTCAAAATATCAGCTCCAGTTCCATTAGTAAATAATGTTTTATCAGCAGTTCATTCTGCTATTCAAACTCTTTTCAAATTCCATAAGGATAATAAACATTAAGATAGAATAGATGTGATAAATGAGATCATATAAAAAAAAGTTATTGGATTGAGTGATTTAGAATTATAAATATCCATTGCAGCTCTTGATCTTTCTTTAAAAAAATTAGATGTAATAAAGGATTTAGAAATAAAGGAGAGGAAGAAATAAAAATCTTTTACTGAAGAAATCGAAAAAATTATACAAAGAATGATGGATTCCAGATCATCTCTTTTCTAAGGTGGAGCTAGTCAAATAGGTTTAGAAGATGCTTTAATTTGTCTTGGTTATTATTATTAAAATGGACTAATTGATGAAGATTAGGAGCTCTCATAGTAGATTGTATAGATAATTATAGAAAAACGATAAGTTGATATCAAAGCAGATATAGTAGATGAAAGAAAATGTTTTTCTTGCAGTTGTTAAATCTAATGAGTGACTTCTATAACTATATCTACTAATTATTTGTATTTTCCATTAATTTATTTATGAAAAGACAAATTTTTGTATCAGCTTTGATGTCAAAGGATCGACATATTTTAGGATTTTTTATCTTCCTAAAATTATTAATTGTTATGAATAAATTTCTGATAATAAAGGTAATTTGTCTATGTCAATATACTGATTGTAGTTATTGTGTATTTTAAAGTATTCATAAAAAAGTGAAAACATTTAGTTAAAAAAGGATGTAAATTGAGATCTATTGTTGCCTTTGAGTTCAGAATAGAATGAAAGAATGGAGAGTAAAAAGGTAGCAGTAAAATTGAAAGTTGATCAAAGGATAGAAAATTAAGTAAAAATATGATCAGATAAAAAAATGTTTTGTAATTGCAGCAAATTGGCGGGAAATGAATGGATTTTAAAGGGGGAGGTGTTGGTTGATTGTTTTAAGTTCTTTAATTGGTTGATTATAATTAGAAAGGGATTTTTTTGTATTGAAATTTTAATTAAAACAAAAGTATTGAATCTCAATTTAAATAACAAAATACATTAGCATAAAACAAATGACAGATAATAATACTAAAAAGGTATTTAAATTAATAATTTGTTTAGGAAGCTCCACCTAAAAGACCATAATGCGCTTTCTTTATCTACAAATAGGAGGTGTACTCATAAGTAAAGGACGCCAATCCTGGTAAGAAAATGACCGATATTACTAAAATCATTTCTGTATAGTATAAACAACTAGCCAAAGATAAAATTGATTAATATGAATAAAAGTATAAGGATAATAAAGTTATCTTTGAAAAAGAAAAGAAGTTCTTATATCTAATTATATTTATATAGAACTTATGAGGATAAATATGGAAAGATTAAGAATGAAAGAAAGAAGAAGAAGGATGACACTAAGGCTACCAAAAAACAATAAAATAAAAAATAGAAAAAATAGGAATCTGAAGAAGATGATAGTAGTGAAGATGATGATTGAAATAATTTATATTTTAATAAATAAATATTTTATTTTTAGAATGGGAGGATCAAAATCTAAGGCCATTAAGAAACATGCCAAAGTGGCATTCTAAGATTCTGAACTTGACATACTAGAAGTCTATTTCGAATTATTGAAATGTCATGATTCAACGTACATATTCAACATAATATGATTTAAATAGAAACGGATATCTGACACAGAAATCAATGGTACCAGAGTTTCCTGAAAACCCTGATTTCTCTATTAAACTCTTTAATTGGATGAGAGAACGCTGCAAGAATTAATAGATAGATTACACTAATTTCGTGATTACATGTAAATAATCATTCTTAAGGTTTAGTGGAACTCTTATTAAAAGAATAATAGGAATACTATTTAAGTGATTATAAATTTAGAGTGCTTGAGAAATTTGAGTTATTTGCATTAATAAGTTTGGGTTGTTTGGAAAATGAAAAGGAAGCAATAAATAGGTAATCAAATTTATTATATTTAGATTTCAAGTAAGTTACTCTTAAGGAAGTGCAGTAATTAAGGAATTATTAAATATGTATTATTTCAACAAGGAAGTAACTAATAGCTAAAGAAATGATTTGGCTGCTAGAAGTGTAGCAAATTCTATTTTTGATTAAAAAGCATAATTGCCATTTAATTAATTTATTGGTTAAGCAAAATAGCAATTAATATATGCTAACAAAATGTGTAAATAATATTTTACAAAAAAATTTATTGACCCTTATCTTAAATATGGAATTCCAACTTTGACATCCTCAAGTTTTATATTGAATGATTAAATACTTGCACTATTATAAATGAGTTCACCAGACTTTTATAGGATTAAATAGCTAGATCTTAAATTCTCATCTTCAGTAGGATATGATGATTTAGAGCATATTACTGAGATTATAGTAGAATCCCAATAACCATTACTCTTTATTTTTAGAAATAGAGAAGATGAAACACAGAATGATACTTTTCAATAATAAATCTTTGGAGCATATATTAGCATTGATTAAACAATAGAGACTCATTTTATTAGAAAGTAATAGAAAGATCCTATGGGTAATTTATTAAATATTATATAGGAATTCTCTATAATCCAAATGATTAAGTGTCTCTTTATTTTGGAGATGAGAAAAGTTTCCTCTTTTCTTTATTGCCTAAATATCAATTATTTATGAGTACTTTTGATATTAAATCAAAATAATGTTTTGGTTATATAAATAGCAGAGCTTTCAATTTGAAAGTGCCTCAACCTTATGGTTTAGGTTTTGGAGGGGATGGCAAAGGAAATTTTAGAATTTGGATCGATGAAAACCTTAAAGGAAATGCAACTAATCGTATAAATAATTCATGTGATTAAACTTATGAAATGGGTTATTTGTTAGAGCCACATATAGAGTTTTTAAATGTATATTTTTATGTTGAGCTAGTTAACCTCAATTGAAATATGGGGAGTAGTTTTTGAAGAAAAAGATACTAGATCTTCAAATCAAAATAAATTCAGAAGTTGATTTACAAAGTGATTGATCAAAATTATAATTGTTATCATAATAATATAAATAAGAGGCTAATCGATATATAAATATAAACAGAAGTCTTTTTGAAGTAAGTCAAGTTAGAATATTTAAGATGCATATATAAATTCTTATTTAATTTACACATTTACTGATCATCTGTAAGAAAATTAGAATTAATGATAATTTCATCTATAAATATCACATAAAATAATTTGTACATATACAATCATAGATTTGGAAGGGATAATTACAGTAGAGAAAAATTTATATTAAAAGTCAGACAAATTAGAGTTTTTCTTGATACTTACTTTACTAGAAATTCAATAGATAAAAAACTTTGTCAGATAGAAACTAGCTTTAAATGTAAATACAGAATTATTAATTATAACTGTTGTAAGTTTATAGAGAAAACGATTTTGAATAAAAAGCCTCCTGAGTTTATTGAGTTTTGATAATACTATTAATTCTTATTTAAATTATAAGTTGATAATGTTATTAATTAATTAATATTATCTCTTAGAGTAAATAATATTAATGAAAAAAGTTAATTTTGAATTGACTCCTAATAATTGTGTTACTTTTTATGAGAGATAATAAAATAATCTAACAGACTTTTGTATATCAGATGATTAAACCAATATTTTTGCTATTTATCATCCTAGAAATATAATTGGATGGAGAACTAAAGATGTTTATAAATTTTATAATAAGACATCTACATTAAATGAATTATCTTTTATTTGCATAAGAAACAACTATATTTGTGTTGCTAGTTTAAAGTCATCTACTGTAATTGTCATGAATATATATTAAGAAAAAGAAGTGATTAATTTAAGGCATAGAAATTCCAATATGAAATACATTACCTTTAGTCCTAATTCTAAATATTTATTTACTCTAAATGCAGATAAGATTTTAACAATTTGGAATTTCAATAGAGAAGAATTATTAAGTCAAATAAATTTAGAATAAAATTTCAAATATTTTGTGATCAATTAAATATCACTAGGAACATCTATTAGATTGTTTACTAATAGTTAGAGGATTAGAAAAAGATTAAATTAAATTTAGAAAAATGATCAAAGTAGTATAAAAGAATCCTAGATTTGTATATGTGATCATTTGTGTTTAGAAATTGAAAAAAATAATTAGATTAATTTAATTTCTTTTCATACTTAGAAATTAATTAGGAAAAAGTCAAATCTGATGGGACTATCTTGTATAAATTTTATAAACAATAATAAATTTTTCTATATTATATTTGAAACTGGTAATATACTTATATTTCAAACATCCACTATGAGAATTATGGGTATTATTACAAATATTTATAATTATACTAATGTAATAGTGTCTTGTTTTAAAAATAAAATTGCTATTTTAGGAACTAGTTTTTTTGGTTTGAAATTGTGGATAGTACAATGATAATTAAATTTTATATATAGTTAATTGTTGTTTTAATGAATATAATATTATAAAGGCATATCAATATTTTGTAATTTAAAAATATAAGATTTGATAATTTAGAAAAAATAATCATATCAACAAATATTATAATTTATACATATTTCATTTTTAATATTTTCATATATATGAATAGAACTCAAAGTTGCCGAATGATGCAAACTAATAAATTAATAGAACTATTAAAAAAAAAGAAGAAAGCTGAGTCATAAAATCCAAGTCTGAGTCCGAGATAGTAATTATCTCCTCCTAGATTAGTAAAACTTAAATCTCCAAAATAATTGGATGTTTAGAAATGTAAATAACTACAGTCTTATATTAATATAGTTGTAACAGCGACTGCAAAACTAAAAGGAGTTTCTCATATGAGAACTTTAAATAGTGATAGAGACAATTATGAACTTATAATTACACTGATAACATAAGAAAAATAGTATATATTGATTTAATATAGATATATTGTTCCAATTGGGTTAGACTAAACTACATCAGACTTATATTAAAAATTAATAACAAAGATGAGTGTGCATGATCCTTAAAATTATGAAAAGATAGCTTATTTTGAAAGCTATACTTAAAATTATAATGTTGATTACTATTTATCGTTGGATGATAAACCATTGTCAGTTTTTAGTAATGGGAGAACTTTGAAATTGATTCCAATATATTATAATGAAACTTAAAGAAATTCTTTTGATGATTTTATTTTGATCAAATGTATTGGTGTGGGGTAGAGATTTAAAATTTGTTAGAGGTTTTTCGAGAGTGTATTTGGTAAAGTAAAAAAGGAATGGGCGATTTTTTGCAATGAAAATTATAGACAAATCTTTTATTACAAAGAATAATAAGGAGAGCATGATAAACAATGAGAAATTAATAATGAGTAGTTTAGATAGTCAATTCTTGACAAGATTATATTGTTCATTTGAAACGAAATACTATTTGGTATTTGTGATGGAGTATATTAATTTTGATATTTTAGTTATTGTCATGGAGGTGAATTATTTTATCATCTTCGTAAAATGGGAACGTTAAATGAAGAAGTTGCAAAATAATATTTTGTATAATTATGTTTAGCTATCCATTATCTTCATTTATAGAATGTAATCTATAGAGATTTGAAACCAGAAAATATATTATTAGATATTGAGGGTTATATTAAATTGTCTGATTTTGGTCTATCAAAACCCAATATGTCTAGAGACAAAGTAACTTATTCCTTTTGTGGATCTCCTGAATATATGTCACCTGAAATGGTATCTAAAAGAGGACATAATCATATGTTAGATTGTTATAGTTTAGGAGCAGTTTTATATGAATTTATTTATGGATATCCTCCTTATTATGATTAGAAATTACAAAACATTTTAAATTCGATTCAATATGATAAATTGGAGTTTCCTGAACATATAAAAATTAGTGATTAACTTAAATATCTATTGATAAATTTATTAACCAAGGATTAAAATGAAAGATTGGGTAGAAAAAAGGGAATAGAAGATGTTTTGAATCATCCATGGCTTAATAATTTTAATTATACAGCTCTTTACAAAAAATAATTACATATTCATTATAAACCTTAACCTCTTTAAACAAATTATAATGTAGCTGAATTTAGTAAAGGTGATAGAGAATTTTAGTAAAAGCTTTAAGATAATTTGCATAGGGAAAAACAAACTAAATTTGAAACAATTTTTCCAAATTTCGATTTTATTTCAGATTAGCTTAAAAACAAAAGAGAATAATTTGTTGAGAAGATTAAATATGCTAGTTTAAGATCTTCTCTATAAACTAATATTATTAAAAATAAAATTAAAACTCTTTCTTTAAATGGTATAAATTTTTGTATAATTATTATAGCGCCATAAATAAGTGCAATATGTCCAAGATTTTAATCAGTAAAAAATTCATAGGTAGCATAATCTTCTTCTACTTAATCTTTCAGAAATTCTTCATCCAGTAAGAGATTCAACACTGAATATGATCTTCAGAAATTACTAAAATTTAAATAATGAAAATAAAATATTTGTTTATATATTTATATATATTCAAAAAGGATAAATTATTTTCTGAAAATTGTGATTATGATTTATATAATTAATTATAATGTAGTAAGTAGAAGAGAAATGGTTAATATGTGCAGATCCTGATAGTTGTTAGATCTATACTTTAAACATAAACACTAATGAAGTAAGAGTAGAGTAGGATGTAGATTAAGACTATCGATAAAAATCATTATAAGCAATCTAATAAATTGAGTCAATGCTCAAATTAAAAACAGGTACTATTTTATATTTAGATTTTAAAAGGTACTTGGTTGATGGCCTCTAAGTAGATTGATTAATATAGAAGAAGAAAGATTCCGTCATACTTACTGCATAAATAATCATCTTCTATTCCAACATACTTATGTTAATCAACACTCAGTTAGGCATTTGTTAAAGTAAACTCTATAAAACTCTAAGTTAAATTGAATTAATACAGAGAATTATTTTAAAATATGCCTGCTGAAGTCTAATTAATGGAAAAACCTAATGTTGTTGAGATTGAGGCAGGTTTGGTCACTGGAGCAGATGAAGTAATTAAGAGTGTTCTGAGAGAAGTGTATTAAAGATTTAGTGTGAAGTTGAGACCAAAGGATGAAAACAATCAGTTTATTTTACAAATCTCTGGTTTTAAAGAATTTTTAACAGGAAATCATCCAATGTTATCTTATGATCGTGTGAGAGTCTAATTAAGAGGAATGAAGCATTTAGAAGTGATATTGACAGAGATTCCCAAATAATCTAATTAAACATTTCTATTTCCTCCAATTATTCATAGAATTAAGGGAGGTGAACCCTATCCTTAGATTGACTGGAGTAAATTTAGAGATGTTCCTGCTTTATTATGGTATTCACCATAACCATTAACTAAATATGAATCTGAAATAGCTGTTACAAGATTATCTGTAGGACCTTCACCATAAATTAAATTCGATAAGATTAAAGTATCAAATAGTTAAGATCTATTCAATAATCATGAAGTCAGAATGAAGAGGATATCTATTGATGAAAATCCTATTCGTCCTCCATCATAAGAAATTTATGGATAAAAGTAGAAAACTAGTGGATAAATCTATGATTTGATTTCAATGAGAAATGAATTACAAAAATTAAACATGTTGAAAATTGAGTAAAATGTACTTTATTCTGGAGAATGTGATTGGCCATTTAGTGTTAAGATTTGTACTATTGAGAATCTGTTATAAACATTGGAATAAGATAACAAATTTGAAAAGCAACATCAAAGAGCTACATATAATGGATTAATACCTCCATTATATATTACTAAAAAGAATGCTGGAACCAAAGTTGAAGAAGAATAACATAAATAAAGTAATAAGAAAAATGATGAAACAGATATTAATACTAAAAGATAATAAGTGCATCTTAAATTACACAAAAGAACTGGACGTGTCTTAGATCCAAAAAATATTGATATCAAAAGATATATTCCATTTGGAGGTTAAGATAATCTTGATGAATTAGCCACTTTACAAGAAAGATACGATTTAGATTTTTTACCTTATCTTATCTCTGTATAAGTAAGTTTATTTCATGGGTGTAAATAACTAACTCCTTGGTGTCAAGCAGAAACAAAAAAATAACCATTTAGTTAATGTCCCAAATTTTATTAGAATATTACATTTTAAGGCATCAAAATATCTTAATTACCATAAGAAGCTAGATTATGTTTTAATATTATTGCTCATAGTGCTACTGGTTAATAATAAATTATTGGATGTACAACTATGTATATTTTTTATGAAGAAAGAAAATTTAGATCATCTATCAATCAATTAAACATTTGGCCATTCTATAAAATTGATCCTAGATTACTCTGTATGGGTTAATATTGGGGATGGGTTAAATAATAAAATTAATAATTGATACTTTCTCAAAGTAATAATAAAAATCAATTTTATATATCTTCTCAACTTATAAATAAATCTTATGGCAGATTATTAATTTAATTAGATTAATTCAATTAGACAATGAAATGGAGTCTTAGAGATGAAAAATAAATGGAAGAATTAGGTTTCTCTAAATCTGCTAGATCCTAAAGATATTATGAAATGAGAAATAAGTTTATTCCTAATTCTGATTATTCAAATTATCAATAATCCCAATCATCAGCTTTAACATAGGATTAATTTAATTCAGCATACTAAAATACTAATAAAAATCCTGCATATTAATAAATAAATTCTAATTCATAATCAAATAGTTTTAGCAATTCATAATTATTCTTGAAAAAACAAAGAACTGGAATGACATCTTTTTATAATGTACATCAAAGATAACATACTAATCCTTATGAATAATATATGTAAGTAGGATATTCTTCATAAGACTAAGGCACAATTCTTCGATTTGGAGACATGCAAGATAGATAGACACATTTTGCATAATCAATGATGCACATGAATCAAGGTAGTAGTTTTAATGTACATGATTAATCTAGCACTTAATTGAGCACCTTTAAATTAAGTCATTAATTCTCATAATAGAATATATAGTAGAATTAGAGCTACCAAGAAAATTACAATCAAGTATTTCCTTATAAAAATTGGTCTACTACTCCAAGGACTGAAGATCTTGCCATCTTGTAAGCTTTGCTTAAATACAATCCATTAAATAGACCATATTATACAGATTAACATAAATATATTTTAATGATCTGTAGGAATCATTATAAGACACTGCCTTATGCATTATAAATCTTTTTAATGGCTATTGAATGGGATGATCCTGAACAAGTCAGAGAAGCCCATAATATGATTAAATTATGGACACCTCTACCCCCAGAGGATGCATTGCCTTTATTGGATGCATAATTTGCAGATGAAACTGTTCGACTCTATGCAGTTGAGAGAGTAAGTATATTATCTGATGATGAATTACAATTGTATATGTTAGAACTAACATAATGTTTAATGTTTGAGAAACATCTATTTAATCCATTAGCTGAAATGTTATTAGAGAGGAGTCTATAAAACCCATGGGTAGTTGGACATGAGTTATTCTGGTTGCTCAAGGCTTAATTACATGTACGACCATCTTATGAAAGATATTCTTTATTGTTAGAATAATTATTAATGCTTTGTGGAGAATTTAGATAATAATTAATGAATGAAGTTCTTGTGGATAATGAGTTATTTAATATTGCATAAAAGATGAAGGAAGACAATGTACCCAAGGATTTACGTTAGCATTATTTGAAGACTGAATTATTGCAACTGTATCCTAAATTACCTAAACCATTCTCTTTTGCTTTAGATTCAAGAATGGAGGCATAATCAATCTAATATGATAAGTGCAAGGTTATGGATTCTAAGAAAATCCCTTTGTGGTTAGCTGTTATACCAAAATGTCTTGAAAATGATGATGATTTGTAATTATAACCACCAATTAATATCAAATAACAAGAAGAAAACCTTAATGGTAATGTCTCAGTCATCATTCCACAAGAAGAAAATGTTCATAATAATACTAAATAGTAATAGGATTAAAAGGAATAAGTTGAAGAAGAAGAAGAGTAAAATAAATAGCATCTACTAAAAATCATATTTAAAACTGGTGATGATATTAGATAAGATATGTTGACACTATAATTAATTAAAATTATGGATAAGATATGGTTAGATGATGGTTTAGATTTTAGAATGAAACCTTATAAGACTATATCTACATAAGACAATGTTGGAATGATTGAAGTTGTTAGTAATTCATTGACGATTGAAAAAATTCATGGTTAAGGAGGACTTATGGGAGCATTTTAACAAAAAACCATATGGAATCATTTGAAAAAAAAAAATAGTGAACCTTAATCATTTGAAACAGCTACTGATAATTTTCTTAGATCTTGTGCAGGATATTGTGTTGCAACTTATGTACTTGGAATTGGAGATAGACATTCAGGAAATATTATGATTACTGACACAGGTCATTTATTTCATATTGATTTTGGTCATTTTTTGGGAAATTTTAAATAGAAATTTGGAATTAAAAGAGAGAGAACTAAGTTTGTGTTAACTGAAGAAGTATTATTATTTATTAATATTATCTTAGATGGCATTTGTTATGGGAGGTAGAGATGGAGATCTCTTTAAAAAGTTTTAGTAAGATTGTACTAATGCTTATAATTTGGTTAGGAAACACGGTCATTTTCTTATTAATATATTTTTAATGAATTTATCTGCTGGCATGCCTGAATTGTAATAGGCTTCCAATGTAAAATATATAGAAGATTAATTGGCTTTAAATATATCTGATTAAGAAGCAACAGCCAAATTTAAATAAGAGATTATCATATCTCTTAATGACACTTGGAGATAAATCGATAATTGGTTCCACTATATCAGAAGAAATTGATGATTTAATAGAATTATATACTCATTTTAATTTGGTTATGATGTGTTAGATATTTTAATCTTCTGATTAGAATGTCTAAATCTATTCTTATAGGTCATTCAATTCTAATGTTTTGTATGACAATAGAATTTATCTAAAAATTGCTACTCTTTTGTAGTTCTATTAAGTATAATTCTCTAGAGTATGTTAGGTTAATGTCACAATCGCTTATTTGATTTTATCCTTAGATGTTATCTTTTTATTTATCTATTCATTCTAAATCAAAGTATATAATAGATGGCTAAACTAAATAGAAATGAGTGTATAATATTCGTGATATTTGCTTCTTTCATAATTTTCATTAATTTCACTCAGTTAACATAATTTGACTATTACTGGAATGAGTGTAAATTAATAATTGAATATAAGTTTTCTAATATTTTGCATTTAAATGTTACTGTTCTTTCTCATCAAAACTAAACCTTTGACAATGATATCTGAAACAGCTTTCTTATCATATTATGAAATCTATTTAAGAATAAGATCAAGTAATTCAAAGAATCTCTTATTAATAGATTTGTCTTAACATTTATGCAAATAAGTGATTAATGTTTCACAACATTATTTCATATTATCTAAATGTTCTCCCAAATCTCCTTTTTGTATAATTTGATGTATTAATTTGCAAACTCTATTGATATACTAAATTTTTTAAGGATTCTTGAAATCACTAATCATTTTAATGAATGGATAAATTCTTTCAATAAAAATAGAGGGGTTCTTTGTGTTTGAAACAAAAATCTCAACTAATTCAAGAACTCTAGATTTGAATTCCACAACTTTTTTCTCTTTTTCTTTCTAAAAGTAAACTATAAATTTATACAATAGTAGCAATTGAATTTGTGTTTGCTTTATATAAAGTTTTAATTAAATCGTCATTGAGATCCTCTTACAATAATTCTATTTCTTATTCTTAGAAATCTGGTTGTGGAGGAATGATAGTGATATTGGATTTTTTTTATTATTTAACCATAATTAATATATTATTTTGTATCAAACTTAGAAGGTTTTTAGATCATCAGCAATTGTCAATTCAAATCCAGTGTTGGCTCTAACCCATTCAAGATTAGTATCACTAGAGATTTCAGTCAAGACTAATTGTCCATCTCTTTTAACAAATACAGCCTTATCTAACATAATTATTATATTGAATACCAGTGACAACTTGGCTAACTTTGTTCATACCTGTAGCTGGATATTATAATTGATTAACAAATTTAACTTCTCCTTTGGCAGTGTGCTCCATGACCACAAGTACTTTAGATCCAGAAGCAACTAAATCCATTGCTCCTCCCATTCCTTTCACCATCTTTCCTGGAATAACCCAATTAGCAATATCTCCTTATTTTGTAATTTGCATAGCTCCTAATACTGTCATATCTAAATGTCCTCCTCTGATTATGCCAAATGATTCACTGCTTTCAAAAGTAGTGGCACCAGAATTTAAAGTACATGATTCTTTTCCTGCATTCTAAAGATCTCCTAATTCTTGTCCTAATTTTGGATATGGACCAACTCCAATTGCACCAATTTCTGTATGAAAATGAATTGTCATGCTTTTATCAAGAAATGCTGGAATAAGAGTTGGGATTCCAATACCCAAATTCACATACATACCATCTTAGAATTCTTAGGCTGCTCTCTTTGCTATTCTATTTCTTAATACATTCTATTTTCCTTATGGCTTGATATCTACAAAATACTATGACTATAATACCTTTATTCTTTTCATACACGCTTTAATCATATACAAGTCTTTCAACAGTCTTAAGATAATTATTGCCTTAATATAGATAGTCAACGTAGATTCCATTGACATGTGCTTAATCAAATCCAAAGCTTCCAACTGGGACTATAGAATCGACTTCAGCAATAACGACTTTAGCAGCTTTGACCATGTCTTGATTAAAATTTCTGGCAGTTCCCACAAATCTAAGATTACCATTGGTATCAGCCATATTAGCCTTAATCAAAGCATAGTCTCCCCAAATAGAATCTTCTCTAATATACTTCTTGCCATTGAAATATTCAACCTAAAACAGTCAAATAAGAAGATATTACAGGTTTTGGTTTAGATTCAATTTCAACTGAGTCTCCACCTTTATGATATTTAATGGGAATTCCACCTTTCTCTACAACAGTATCTGTTCCTGTGTGTGTGTAAAATGCAGGAATACCAGCACCAGCAGCTCTTAATTTTTCAGCTAATGTACCTTAAGGTACTAATTCTAACTCTAAGGTTCCATCAAAGTATTATCTAAAGATGATTGTATTATAGTCTTTACTTGGCTAAATTGTGATTTTCTCCTGCATATGATGCTATTACTCTCTTCAATTATCCATTATTTAAAAGTAATCCTAATCCAAGATCTGTAGTGCCGCAATTATTGCTGACTACAGTGAGATTTTTGGTGCCTGCTTCCTTTAAAGCATTGATGCTGCACTCTGGAATACCACATAATCCAAAACCACCAACAAGTACTGTTGATCCAGCTGGGATTTATTTGACGACTGACAAGTCCTTTATGATGCGGACATAGTATCTACCAATATGAGTTAGAGATGATATAGGTTTCACGTACATTAAATTTGAATCTTTATTAAATTAATCTAAAGAGATTTATTAGAGGATATGAATATTCATTATAATACGTAATATAATTCAGTCTCAATATCTTATTTATAATAATTATTATAAAAATTATAATAATTAATTTAACTGTTTTATATTCATCAATTCATTTATTATTTTCTCATTTGTTTTCTTCATCTTCATCACTACCCTTTGATGATTCTGCATCTACTTCTTCAATATCATCAAAGGCATCATTAATTTTAACTCCCAAATAATATTCTAATGAATATGGAATAATTTCATCAATTATCATACGAGCAATATCATAATCTATATCCATACGTTCTGCATATTTATCCAATTTATTTTCTTATACCCATTTTTCTATTTATTCTTTATCTTCTAAATTGATTGGTTTAAAGAATATAAAAAAGCTCTCTGCATCCACTTCCTGAGAAATTGTCTTTACTATACCACTCTTCTTTTCTAATTATTTTTTCTTTATCAACTTTCTAGTCACATTCTTGCCATCATTCCACTCTATAATCGTTCCCTCACTTTTTACAGGATTTTCACCATCTTCAAAAGTTAATCAATAATTTAAACCTTTCAATATAAACTTTTTCTTCAACACCGTATTTTTAAAGTAATCATTAGGAGCAAAATAAAAATTTAATGAAAAATTGTCACTCTTCTCTTAAGGTTCATATTCAATTTTTGTTAAAGATTTTAAAATTGGATCATCTCTATCCTTTATTTCTTGTGCTATAATATCTGAATTCTTAAGTGCTTTAAACCAATACCCATTGATTGGCTCAGCTGTCAATGCTTAATTCTTCTATGTCGCTTCCTCTCCTTCCAAATAAAAATCAACATCCTTTAATTCTTCTTCTGTAAGCAAACGTGTCCCTTCAATAATTTCATTTGACTATCTGTTATTTCATCATATCTACTGCTTTATATATTTTTGCTGCCTTCTCATCAAATTGAATTTAAAGCTTTTTCATTTCCTTCTCTAATTCAATATCCAATTTCTTTTTCTATTGTAAGTAATAATTCAATGCCACAGCTTTCAACTTCTCTTTCAATGGCAAGGCTTTGATTTTCTTTTTGATTTCCTCAGGATTCTCAGCCACTTCGATGATAGCAGGATTTTGTGCCATTATTTTATTTTATAATATCAATTATACATCACATTTTTTAGAAATCTCTTCACTTAACTAGTTTCTTCCACTAAAAATTATAAAATACTCTTATACTTAATTAATGCACCCTCATAAAAGCCAGATTAATGTCATCTCCTTTATACTTTGTCATAAGATGTAGTTTTATTGGATCATTCCATTATTATTACTTATAAGATGATTTTTTGTTTTCATCTGTGTTTTTCTTATAACCGAAATTGGAATTGTTTTTATTATCAGTATATCCTAAATTTTCTATCATAACTTAAGGTTATTTTTTCTGTTCATTTGAATATTGTTTATAATCATTATTTTGCATCAAAATCTCTAAACTTAATTCTTCATCTTCTTAAAATTATTATTCACGTTCCTATTATTCACAAATATCATCAGTTTTAGATTTTTTAAGGAATTTTTAATTCATCTATTCATATTCAGCACTGATTAAACTCTTTTCTATTGCTTCTTCAATCTCTTATTTTTGTTTCAATACAATTTTATTCACATGCTTTTTTTATCTTCCTGCTGGATCTCTATTAGTTGATAGAGCATCTGTAAAATGTCTAAATGTACCATCATCATTATCAAATTGAGATTGTTTTAGGATGAATTTATCTAAAGTGCCTTATTTTGTTTTAGTTGCTTCTTCACCATATAATTAGATATTAAAAAAGGCTACATCATCTTATTCAATCTTAATTTGAAGACTTGTGTAAAACTACATATTCAAATTATTGTTACTTAATTTGTGTTAATATTGCTATTATAAATGACTTTTTGATTCTCATTAGTATAGTAACGAAATTCTATAGATTATTAATTTGTTTTATTTGATGTGTTCTAAAGATTCTATAATATTGCTACAATATTTCTGGGTTTCTGATTTAATTCTAATAAAAAATGTAAAAAAATGAATGTTACTAATAACAGCATGATAGATTTTGGCAGAATTAAATTTAATAAGCAATGATTTCCTCTTCAAAGGAATCTCATTATTTTCTTTTAGAAGTGGTCTCAATTAAGAATCCAAAACCTAACACTAAATAACATTACCATAATTCATTAAAATTAAATTAATCATAAAGTCCAAAGTGCCGGGGGAGCATCAAACTCTAAAAAAATGATATCAACAAGAATCGAACCTCTTATTAACTTAATTAATATAAAAAATGCTAATTGATTTATATTATTTTTTTTCTTAGGTAGAGAATATATAGATGCACACTAATCAAAGCAAATTTTAGATTTGATTAAGATTCCTTATTAAAAATGAGTATCTCTTAGTTATTATAATATGATAATTTTATTTGTTATAAAAATTAGTTAAAAAATTTGTTATTATTAATTGGCGCTTTCAATATAATTTCGCGGATAATAATTAAATTATGTAAGAAACTCGTGAACAATAAGTTTAAAATCGGTTTCTCCACTTTTTACAGGAGTTTAGAACAATTAACCCCCAAACAGGATAAAGT
Source organism: Paramecium biaurelia (assembly GCA_000733385.1). Taxonomy (NCBI): domain Eukaryota; phylum Ciliophora; class Oligohymenophorea; order Peniculida; family Parameciidae; genus Paramecium; species Paramecium biaurelia. Next base: position 38,263 of record JPFL01000208.1, on the reverse strand, counting down.
TTCTATTACTACCACGAAGAAGCTCGTATAATGAGAGATAATGATCGTACTACATTAAATTTAGACTTTACTCACATTACTCAAACTGAAGGATATTCGGATTTGTCAATTATTATGCAAACAGACTTTTATTAATTTGAACCAAGTTTCAGAAGAGCCATCTAAGAGTTTATGTTTATATAGCATTAAGATGTTGAAGATTAATGTAAGTGTTGAAAATAAATAAATTTAGAAAAGCTTTATTTCTTGGCAGTTTTTAACTTGGCAGCTACAGAAAAGATTAGAGACTTAAAGGCTAATAAAATTGGTAAATTATCTTCATTTGTTGGAACTGTGACACGTACATATGAGGTAAGACCTGAGTTATTGTCAGGATAATTCACTTGTTTGATGTGTGATAGAATTATTGATAATGTTGAATAATAATTTAAATTTACGGAACCAAAGAAGGTAATATTCAATTAGAATTTTAGTGTCCAAATACAAAATGTGATAATAAATCAAAATGGACAATAAATCTTAATAAATCATAATTTACAGACTTTTAAAAGGTTAGAGTTTAAGAAGATTCAAAAGATATTCCTGCTGGATCAATGCCTAGATCAATAGATGTGATATTACATAATGAAAAATGTGATGCTGCTAAACCAGGAGATAAATGTACATTTAATGGATATTTGACTGTTATTCCTGATGTTTTTAGTTTAGGTAAACCAGGTTTGAAGAGTTCAATGACAACATAGAATTAAGGAAATAACTAGAGAGGTTAAACATAAGACGGAATAACAGGGTTAAAATAATTAGGTGTGAAAGATCTATGTTATAGGTTTGTATTCATAGCTTGTAGTGTAGAGACTAATAATAATAGATTCAATTTGTAAAAATAACCAATAGATGATAAAGAATATACAGAAAGTTTAAGTGATTAGGATGCTAAAAGAGGATAATAATTTGATGATTATGAAAAATAAGAAATTTTAGAAATGAAAAAGCAACCAGATCTTTTTAAGAATTTGGCTAATTCAATTGCTCCAGCCGTTTAAGGATATGAGGATATCAAAAAAGGAATTTTATTAATGTTGATGGGAGGAGTATATAAGACTACAAAAGAAGGAGTACATATTAGAGGAGATATCAATTTATGTATAGTTGGAGATCCATCAACAGCAAAATCTTAATTTTTGAAATTTACTTGTAATCTCTTACCTAGATCTGTTTATACTTCAGGTAAAGCATCAAGTGCTGCAGGTTTAACAGCATCAGTACATAGAGATATTGAGAATGGAGAATTTTGTATTGAAGCAGGAGCATTGATGTTGGCAGATAATGGAATTTGTTGTATTGATGAATTTGATAAAATGGATTCTAAGGATTAAGTAGCAATTCATGAGGCTATGGAATAATAAACTATTTCTATAGCTAAAGCAGGTATTTAAGCAACTTTGAATGCAAGAACTTCTATTTTAGCTGCAGCAAATCCAATATTTGGAAGATATGATAGATCTAAAACTTTAAAATTTAATGTCAATATGACATAACCAATTATGTCTAGATTTGATTTGTTCTTTATTATTACAGATGCTTGTAGACCATTTGTGGATGAATAAATTGCTACACATATTGTTAAATTACATAGCTAATAGGAAGGTGCTATAGAACCAAGATTTAGTTAAGATTAACTTAGAAAATATATAAGATATGCTAGAACATTTAAGCCAATATTGACTTATGAAAGTGCATCTTATTTGAAGGAGGCTTATATTAGATTAAGAGAGAATGATCAAACAAGTTAAAGAACAAGTTATCGTATTACAGTAAGATAGTTGGAATCATTGATTAGATTATCAGAAGCTTTGGCAAGAGTATAATGTGATGATTTCATCAAAGTTTCTTATGTTCAAGAGGCAGAGAAATTATTAGGATAATCTATTCTTTAAGTGGATGAAACACCTAAATTTATAGATGATTTAGAAGAATAATAACCTATTTAGACTAGAGCTATGGGTATTATAGAAGAAGAATTACATTAGAAAGAAAGAGAGAGGAGAAGATAAGGATAGAAAATACAATTGGCTCAAGATGAATATTTAGATATTGTTAGAGCTTTAACTTCATTTATGATTTAGAAAGAGAGAGAAATGTAGGAAGAGATTACTGAAGCTAAAGGTGTAAAATGGGAGGATTTAGCTGAATGGTATATTACTAATAAATTGGATTAAATTGAACATGAAGAAGAAGTTCATTAATATGAAAGATTGGTTGGTGCTGTTATAAGATAAATGATTAATAAGGAGAAGATTTTAGTTGTTGTACAAGATCATGAAGATTGTAATCTTCGTGAATTGGCACTACATCCAAATGTACCTAGATGATTATGATTATTAACTTTGTAAAATATATTTAAAAATTATTTATATCTTGAAATGGCTGACAGTACTACAGCAAATGTCATTTGGGCAGAGATTTCAGATGATGAAGAAATTACTCAACCATAAGCTTAAGAAACATAACCTTAGGAAAATTAAGTTCAAGAAGTCAAACAGGAATAATAATAAGAATAAAATAATGAATAAAAGAAATAATCAAAAAAACCATATCAAAAGCATCATAAGCCAGAATGGGTTAGAATTAAAGAGTTGTAAAAGAAATAGGCTGAATAAATTTAAAAAGAATAATAAGCTGCATTAGAGGCTCGAAGAATTAAGCCAAGTGTATTCAAAATATATATCTCTATAGAAAAACAATTTCTAAGGATTAATGAATTATAGTGATGAAGAGGAATAAAAACCTGAAGAATAAGTTGAATCTGAATAATAGAAAGAAGTATAAGAATAACCTAAAGAAGAGTAAATCAATTAATATGAAAGTAGATTTATTTAATTATATATTAGTTTTGAAACAAAAATAACCTCAAGAAGAAAAATAATAATAATTAAAGAAGAAAGATTAATAAAAAAAAGATTTAGAAGAATTCGAAGCTACTTTAGAAGCATTAGGGTTTAATCGAAATGAAACTGAATAAGCTGGAAATTAAGAGAAAAAAAAGAAGAAAAAAAATAAAAATAAGGATGCCGATAAATAACCAGCATAAGTTTCTACAGAAAAATAACCTGAATAATAATAATAACCAGAATAATAATAATAATAACCATAATAACCATAATAATAATAACCTGAAAAAGCTGATATTAAAAAGGTTTTAGCAGAAAAAGCCAAAAAAACATAAAGTGGTTAGCATCATGGTGATAAAGTAAATATATGAATTATTCTAGGACTTTGAAAGAGTGAAATAAGAAATGGAGAAGAGAAATTAAAAGTCTAAGAAAAATAAGAAATAAGACTTAGATCTATGATTAGGTAAATTGATAAATAAATACATTAAATAATAGTATATATATAAATTTATATTGATTATTAACGAATATCTATGAACTTAGAAAAACATGCAAAAGCACTTCTTGAGTATCCTGCAAGTTCTGACGATGATGATTATCCCAATTATAAAATGAAGGCTTTAAAATATAGAAAAGATTATCATGAATCAAATGACAAAATTTAAAAACTTAAGTTTGAAAATTAAGATAATGTAATTTCAATTTATAATAATAAGAAATAAATGATATCAGAGTTATTAGGTGATTTAGAAAATCAAAGAAAAAAAGTAATGATATTAGAATAAGAATTATTGAATTAAAAATAATTAACTTAAGATTCATGTGAACAATTAAGAAGAATTAAATAGTAGAAATAGGAAGATAGGTTGTTAATGGAATAAAAATAATTTTAGGAAAAGTTAACTATGCAAACTAATAATGCTATAGAATAATTAAGATAACATTTTGATTAAACCTTATCATAATTTACCCCTAAAACTGATAATAGATGATAATATTCATAAATTATTATTATCCTATGATATCATGATAATGCAAAATGATGTTTTCTTAGATTATTTGCTTACTATTAATTTAATGTATTAGGTTTTCCTATTAATGGTCGATGTATATCATGTGTTTATGAAATTAAATCTCCTTTTGTCTAACCAAGGTTAAAATGATGAGATCTTAAATTAGCACTAGCATGTGGATCTAATTTATTTGGTTATCCTTATTATTGATTCAAAGCTTCCATTTATTTAGTTGTCATGAAAGTATTTTTACTAACATTATCATTTAAACCAAAATGAGAAGATCTTAAATCTTTTAACAATTTTTCAGATAATTAAGCTGGTTATCCTGATGGATTTTTAAAACTTAAATATTAAATGATATTACTTAGATTGCATTTCTGATCTATAAGATTAATTATCTGTTCCAACTTTAAAATTAGATCCTCTATCCATTTATTAATCTCTTGCTTATGAATGCTATTATTATTCAGGTGGTTTCATGGTTGAATTATAGAAAGTTTAAGTTTTCTGATTCATAAATCTTGGATCTCCAATAGTAAAATGACTTCCTTATAAAGCAGCAGTATTATTAAGAAAATTAATTTTGTTTTCTGAATGTGGTCTAAAATGTGACATTTATTCAGATTGATATGGTTAATTATCTTTCCCAAGAGTAAAATGAGTTGCTAAAATAATTATAAATTTAGTATAACCTCTTAGATTTTATCTATTTTCTTCAGCAAATTAATTTTTTGTGATTTCCTGTTAAATAAAGAATTCTTGATTCATTGTTTTGTAATCAGAATTTGAATTACCAAAATTAAAATGAGTTGATTAAAATCCTGGTTTAAAAGAAGCTTAAGCTCCTCCTTCCTTCTTATTATAATCTTCTTATTATGCTGTAATCATTGGAACTTACTAATAATAAATTTTTAGTTTTCAATTACCTCCTTTCCTAGAAATATATTAGAAACTCTTAGCTATCTTGCTCTCTCAGCTAAATCTTATTTTGGTTCTAATTGTTGAGGTTGATATTATTAGTTATAATTAGTTTGCATCATTTTATGAGAACTTTCAGCGAAATTATGATGATGTGATCTCATTTTATTTTTTTATACTCATATTTAGGATATATGCATTTTACTTTCTTATTCATTTTATAATCCTGGTTGGAGTGGTTTTTCATTATATGTTGCTCTTGTAATTGATACTTGTTAAGCCTATTGATGACCTAGTACAAAATGATTTGTTCGTAAGTCATTTTTTTTTTCTTCATTCAAAGTAGCAGGTTCACTAATTTATTTACCTTAAAAATCTGTTTTAAAAATTGAATTATAAGAAGCTAAAATAGGAATTCAAATTATACGTTTTGACTCTCCTAAATGAAAATGAACCCCTCTTAAATTCAATTTATCTCCAACTCCAGTAGGTTAATCATTTACTACATCCCCTTTGAAATTCATTTTCATTGTTGATGTGAACTGATTCTCTAAAAGTATAATGTATATAACTTTATACTTTAATCAGTTTGACCTAATTAGAAATGACTACTCCTCAACTGTTGCATAAAAAAATTATAATTATATTAATCATCTACTTAATTGTTAAAGTTCGATTTCATCAGATTACATATCCTGATTAATCAGAGGAAGAGTTTAGGTAGCCAATACTTCATCAGTCAAATTATCATACATATCCTTTTTGAATGTTTCTTGCAAAAACCTAAAATAGACTTGTTAAAATTAATACACACCATGTGAATCCAAGTGCAAGTAATGCCATTAAACCAACAATTGTAATTGCATTTGCTTATTAATAGAATTCCTACATGTATGATACATACAGAGGAGCAAATGTACTACCAAGTTATCCAAAAGTCATGCAAACTCCATATCCATAAGATCTAACAGTTGTTACATATGCCTCTCCTGTATATGTATTAAGCATTGAATTATAAATAGTGATACTTGCTTTTATCAATATAGCACTAAATAGATGAAGAATCTATTGCCAACATAAAGAACCTTAACATTCTAAAGGAATATCAATATAAGCTAAAGTTGCACTCAATATCATAGTAAGAAGACAAAACTACAATGAAATGATTCTAGGATATTTCAACTTAAAATATACTAATTTATAAGATAAATAATCTTACAGCTTGACATACCAGTCATTAATTCAACCAAAGCCAATATTCTTAATGTAGTTGTCATTGATATTCCAAATGTGGATACTGAAAATTATAAACCATAATATGTGAAATATCTCAAAAACCACATTTAAACTAAAATCGAAGTTTATATTAATAATTTTGATCTTTTCATCAATTCCCAATATCCTACATTCTAATTAGATTGTTATATTAAATTAATTTAAGTTTCTACTTTCTTAATAGATGCTATTTTAACACATCTATTATTGAACTTATCTAATTCTTCCATAAAATTGAATTCAAAAGGTCTTCTTTTATTAAAGATACTCATAAATCTAAATACTCTTCTGCATTCATCATATTACTATTTAGAAATAAGCCATCTAGGAGATTCAACAAAATAAAAATAATCCAATATTACTGTTACTAATAGAGGAACCCCAATACTCCACATCATTAAAAGTCTCCATGATTATAATATATCAACAATAAATGGATATATAAGCATTGAAGAACTCCATATAACAATTAATAAGGAACTAGCAATTGATCGAAATCTTAATGCACTTATTTCAGTAATGTAAACATAAACCACTGTCTCATATCCACTCAATCCAAAACCTGCAATAAAAAATAGAGTATAAAGAGATAATAAACTGTTACAAAAAGATCCTACAAAAATTGATAATGAACCTAAACTCATTCCAAATAATAAAATTTTTCTTCTTCCAAAAGTATTTGCCAATATTGGAAATGTAAATCCTCCAAACATTTAACCAACAAAAAATAATGCTGCTATAAATGCTTTCCTTCCATTACAAAACAATCCAAATTCTTTAGCAATACTGTCAAATCCAATCAAACTATCTATTCTATTGGTACAATTAGGATATTCAATACAAATTCCATCAGTGCAATATTTTGATGGATTTTATAATAAATAGGGCATACCCATAACAAAAAATGAGTAAAATAAAAATTGTATGCATAATAATAATGTGATCCTCTATTGATATTTTGAATTGTCTCCAACATATTCGAATGCTTGATCTAATGTGACAAAGGCTCTATTCATGTTATAAGCTTCAAAGGCAGGCTTTTTGTACTTCTTATCCTGAAGTAATTCCAACTATTACTTAAATTAGTTCTTAATTGAGTTAATCATGTATAACAAATATTATTAATTGTAGTAATTCCATTAAATTGTAAAGTTTCTAATTGGATTTCCAAATTTATGTAATACTTCAATCCCTTATAATATCGTTTAAAGAATATGGTTCCAAAAATAATTTTTCTATTATTCATATACTATTACCTTTATCATAACAATCACAAGATTTGATGAGAAATTACATCTGGATTAACTATTGATTATTAATTATTCAATTTTAGGAATAGTTATGATATAGCGTATTTTACAAGAACGAATTCTTAGAGATTTTGAAAAAGGATTTTTACTTAGGAAAGAATAATTTCAATAAAATTAAATCACAAAATAAAGGAAGTAATATATCTTTAGCCATGAATTAATAATTCTGAAGGGAAAATAACTAATAATAAAATATGGGTTTATATTTTAAATGAAGTTTGTTTTTAATAAAATTGAATTCTACTTACAAAACAGATAAAAAATAAGTAAATAAAATAATATATTTTATTACAATAAGAATATGATCTTAAAAATATAATTTAATATAGAAATCATTATTATTAAGTAATTTATTTCCTAATATTTCGACGAGCATAATTATTAGGAGATTAATGATATTTGGATTTATTATTTTCTTATCTTTCTGAATCATTGACATTTTTGTATAAGTATGGAAGATTGCTCATTTGTTTTTTTAGGATAGGTTTTGGTAAAGGGTGTTATTCAGATAATTATTTTTATAACTATTTCCTTGAGACAATTGCCTCAGCTCTTTTTTCTAAATTTATTTCCTCTTCTTTGTATTAACTACTAGGTCTTCGTCTTGTTACAACTTTTGGTTATCTATATTCAGAAGGTAAAGTAGGTAATATTTCTTCATGAACTGATGCAATTCTGTAAAATCTTTTCTCATATTCAATACAAGAATTATTGACAGATTTTCTATTTAATGGTATTAATTTTGAAGATTAAACACTATATCTAACTGATTCATTATCATTTTCTTTATTTTCATTATAATATTTCTTTGTTGGTAGAATATCATTGAGTGTACTAAGATTTTTGGGGAGTTATATTGTTTTCATCATTCTTTTATTAATAGCTATAGAAGGTGTTTTGATGTACAATCTACTAAAATCAGAATTCATTAAATTACTATTTATAATTTAATCACAACTAGGTCTAGCTGATGCATTAAGCCTCAACATTTAACCAATCAATGAAACTAATTAATTACTATACCCATTTATAGGAGGGTAACTTCCTTTCTGGATCTTTTTATATAGGCCTTCCATATCTAGGGCTTGAAACGGAGGATGTTAATTGCACATCTCATATAATACACACCCTAAGGACCAGATATCTGATTTATTGTCATATGGTTCATCTCTCCAAATTTCAGGTGACGCATAGTCTCAATTTACTTTAACTAAAATTACATGGAGTGCCAGTCTAAGTATACAATAGACCTCTTTGGGCTATTTTTGAAACGTTTAAATCTCCTAATTTATAAACTCCATTTTAGATAAAAATGTTAGCTGATTTAACATCTCTGTGAAATATCAATTTTTCATGTAATTCTTTCAAACCCTGTGTTATCTATATCAGGGCTTACCAAATTTCTTATTCTTAAAACTTTTGGGTCTTGTTCTTTTTATTTGTAATTTATTTTGCAACATCTCCTCCATCTGCATATTCCATTATAATACCCAAAGTTTAGGTTTCTTTAATATGAAGAAGAACAATACCATCAATATAAAATGCCTCTTTATACCCTATAATGAATTCCTGATTCAGAGAAGCTAGTAATCGAATTTCATTCAGAGCGTTCTATTTCTCTTTCTCATTAAGGGTTCCCATTTTTATTTTCTTCATTGCATAAACTTGATGGTCAGCCCTCCTCATTACCTATTTACATAATTCTAAATACCTTCCAAACTTCACTGAACGACCCTGAACCTAGCTTTTCCAACTCCTAAAATTGATGTAGCATCCGTTAAAATAATTTATAGAAAATTAAGAAAAAGTAGAATTTTTTCATAGGTTCCTCTCATTATCAATAATTATCAAATGTAAATGATAAATTCAAAATCTAATGAATTGTATTGGAACTAAACCTTCTTAATGGAAATAGAAATACTATATTTTATCAAAATCAGATCTATGAATTTGTTAACCAGAAGAATTAAATCCTTTAAAGGGAAACATATCAAAATAGTTTATCTACTATATATATGAAAATTATTGAATCCTTTTGAGTTGTATAAACAATTCAATTCAATTCAACAATTTAATATTAATAGAAAATTTTATGATAATTAGTTATTATAATCAATAATTATATTTTGGTTGAATATCAAAACATTTTCCACAAATTTTATTTTATTATTTTGTATCAAATTTTTCATTTGTTTCATTTTATGGTTTTTAAGGATAGTACTAACAAAACTAAAATTACTTAGATGATGTAAATTAAAAATGATTATTCAAGTTCTTATTGTCAAGATTAACTAAATTTAAAATATTGATATAACAACAGATTTTGGTTTTGAGTTTAATTATAAATTATATGCTTTTATCTCTATGTTAATGATTGTATTTCAATTTCAGCATTGTGTTTTATTTAAGAATCATCTGAATTATTTTTAAATATTTTTAATTTTCTAAAATTCTTATACTCTTTTTATAAAAAATAGTTCTTTGTTCTTTAGCTGACGTAACATTCATTAAAATAATAAATGGAAATTAAACCAAAGTGGATTTTTTGTTTGCTTCTTTGCACTAATATAATTATTAATCTTGACTAAGGTATCATTCCAGCAGGTATTGTCTATTTTTTTTATTAAGCAACTTAATAGATAGAAGAGTCTCTTGAATTAACTTCAGAGTAATTAGGTTATTTAGGATCATAAGTATATGCAGGTGTCACAATAGTTTGTTTGTTTGGAGGGAAATTGTTTCTGCATTTCAATTCAAAAATGATAGTCATGTTTAGTTATATTGGAATGATATCTTCCTTAACCTTATTTCCATTAAATTATGGATCAAGTTGGCCATTTTACATTTTTCGATTCCTAACTGGCTGTTCAAAAGTAGTTAATAGTATTAAAAAAGGCACCTATGATGATTTATTTTCCGGTTTGGGTAGATAATTTTGGAGGTGAATCAAAAACAATTTGGATCACAATTCTATAAGGAGTAATTCCACTTGGTATATTTGTTGGATATTCTTTATCAAGTGTAATTTCTAGCTTATGGTAATGGCAAGCAGCTTTCTACCTTTAAGTAATCATGTTAACTGTTTGTGCAACAATTTTCATAATTTTTGTTAGAAATAATGATTTTGATATAAAAAAGAATACTAAGAGCAAATTAGGAAGTAAATCAGTAAATAATGAAGAATAATAAAATGGCTCACTTCTTGCCTAAACTTCAAAAAAATCTTATTGTTAAATGATGAAAGAATTATATTCCATAAAATTATGGCTGTGTTGCACAATTGTAATCAGCATATTATATTTTATTGTAACTGGTATTTAATTTTGGATGACAGACTATATGATTAAAGAGATGCATTAAGAGAAATAAACAGTGAATATTGTATTCGCCATAGTTTCAATAACAGCCCCTGTATTTGGTTGTATTACAGGAGGATTAATAGCTTAAAAATTAGGTGGATATTAAAGAACTAAATCATTATACATTTGTGTCTTATATTGTTCACTTTGTTGTATTAGTGCAGCTCCAGTACCTTTTACTGAGACTTTCTGGTTTGGTGCACTCTGCTTATGGTTTTTATTATTCTTTGGGGGAGCAATAGTTCCACCATTAATGGGAATTATGCTTTCATCAGTTCCTAAGCATCTTAAGGCATTTGCAAATTCAAGTACAACAATGTTTCAAAATTTATTTGGTTTCTTACCTGCCCCTTCAATTTATGGATTTCTAATGGAAAGATATAATTCTCAAGTTGCAGTATTTGCATTGATGTATTATTCTTTTGTTGGATTATTTGTTATGTTGTTAGCTGTTTATTTTAAGAGAATGTAGAATAACAAGAAAGTAGGATTCGAAGAAGTATTTGCTCGTTAAGATGACTCAAAATAATCTGTTTTACATGACGAAGAAAACTTTAACCTTACAGTCAGAGTACTTCAATATGGAGATGCTCCTTTAGTCACATCACTTACTCCTCATATTGATGATTAAATTCTAAATTATGATAATCAAGAAGAAGTAAATTAAAAAGAAATTTGATTTTATTATATCTCAAAGATTAATTGTAATTTATTAATTTAATATAACTAAATATATTTATACTGAAAAAGCTTCTAATAAAATCAAATGGCTGGATTACTATGTAAGTATTGGGATCCCTGGGCATTTTCGTTTCTTATCACTGAAATAACAGGTCCAGGTAAACCAGTCTCTAGGAGAGTCTTCTTGGCTTCTCTTTCTAATATTTTCCTGATTGAAGAGTTGGAATGAATATTTGAGAGATTCTAATACGTGCCATTCTATCTATACTTTGTATTGATTAAGAATTTCATCATCAACATGCTTTGCAATTCTATCTTCCAATGATGCCTTTTAATCTCCATTCGTAGTTGTTTTATCCCAATCCTACTCAGATTTAGAATCTTTTTATTCTAGTATCTTCAGATTTTCTGATGTTAATGCTACACTTAACAAATATTATAATAGTTTTACGTTTTACTTTTTGATGCTTCTTCAGATAATTCCTTTTTAATAATCTCATTCATCTACTTATAATCTTCTTTCATTTTTTTTTTTTTTTCTCTTGCTTATAATTCTTCCTTTGCATGTTTTTTAATCTAATTTTAAAGTTTGAACTCCTCCAACCATTTTTTGTGTTTTTCTAATACAGGATTAGTTTGAAGTACCACCATTTTTGGTTCTTCATACTTTTTTGTTAATCCCCATTAATCATAAGGTTAGACCCTTGTACAGAATGGTCTGAATAATCTTCATAATGGTACTTTTCCTTTACTATCATTACATTTTCATTAGGCCTATTGCATAGCATAACTCCTTTGAAATTATTGATGGTCATCCATTTTATATCATTGTAAAATTTATTAAAACTATAAATATGATAGCAATAATATTAAAAACAAATAAATAAAAGCACATACTTAGTTAGAGTGATAATTTCTAATTAATATTATTTACATATTTAATTTAATAGTGATGTTCCTTTCATTTTTTGAATGGCTTGGAGGTTTGATTGGCCTACCAGAAGACCAAGCAAGAATGGTGTTTGGATTCATAATTACAATACCTTTAGGCTTCCTATTTAAAACATTAAAAAGTATTTATATAGAATCATAAATTATTAGGCGCTCAATTAAGAAAGTATTTTGGTTTGACTATTGGATTGTTATTATCGTATATGCTTTACTAGGAAAAATTGATTAGTGTTATAATACAGAATATAATTGTGTATGAAATGACAAAAAGAATCACATTGAATAAAATTGGGATAAAAGCAAAATGGGTATTTTATGAAACACTCATTTATGTTGCAGTACATCACATTTACAGACAATATATGGATTATGGTGGATGGTATATATCTGAATAATGAATAGGAAACTAGATATAACAACTATATTAATGATGAATACTGTAAAATGGACATCTTTTGCATATAATTATGAGGATGGTTTAAAAAAAGATGAAGAATTGAATTCTGACTAACAAGAAAGAAAATTATAAAAAATGCCATCATATACAGATTATTTTGGATTTATGTTCTTCTTTTGTGGATGTCTAGCTGGAGTAAGTTAAAATATTAATTTAGCCATCTTTTGACTATTATGATTATGATATTTTTATCAAAAGGACTAATGTATATTAGAATATCCCAAGTACTTTTTGGGAAACATTCCGTTTGTTTAGAAATGCATTAATTTACAGTTTCTTCATTGTGATCGTTTATCCAAGATGGTCTCTTGAATCTTTATTATCTACAGAATATGATGAAGCCTGTTTGCTTTATAAGATATTATGGTTAAATCTAACAATTACTTTACATCGAACAAAATATGTTTCAGGATGGTTATTTTCAGAAAGTGGATTGGCTGCTGCTGGTTTTACTTATAATGGAAAATAGGATGGAAATGATAGATGGTTAAGAATTAAATCAATTGACCCTACAATAGATTTAACTACAAATCCAAAAGATAAAATTGAATTGTGGAATATTTCTGTATAAGTTTGGCTTAAGAAATATGTTTATTTGAGAGTGTATCCTGAATCAGTATTAAAATAAAGTCCAGCAAAATCATAGAAGGCTTAATTGATAACATTTGCTGTCTCAGCATTTTGGCATGGATTTTATCCTGGCTATTACATATCATTTTTCCATTGGAATTTAATTGGAATGATCAATAAATATGTTCATAAACTTGGATAAAATACAAATGTATTAAAAATATGGGATTCTAATATATTCTTCAGAAGTATCAGATTTTATTTTGTAAACTCATTATTTAATTGTTATGGAGTAGGATTTTAATTGATGAATGTCAGAGATAATTTAAGATTCTATGGATCAATATAGTAATTAATAGTATATATATAATCTAGTTACATTTTTAATTTAACAACATATATTGTGTTTGCATTCTTCACGGTAACCTAATTTGGGTAAAAAGCTAGAAAGAGATAATGATGACATTTAAATATAAATTAAAATATAAATAAACTATATAAATGATATGATAATTATAATTAATCAATTTTCCTTTTTGCTATCTAATTTATTTTCTCTATTATCATATACATTTTTGTATTTACCAGCTGAGAAGATTCCAATCCCTACTTTAACCATGAATATTGTCCAATAAATATGCATTCCAAATAAAACTACCATCAAACCTACTTGATTGTATAAAGCATGTTTTGTATTTTCCCTATTATTATAATATTATATTAATACCAGTATAGTGAAAATCCAGGATGATTTACTATGATATCATATATCTTAATAGGGAATACATAGACTCTAGTATACAACCAAGAAATTTGAATGGCTGAAAAACTAATATAAACAAGAATCTTATTCTTTCCAATATCAGCATAGGTTCTTCCGAAAGCAAGAAAGATATCACTGATATCATGGAGCACCAAAACAACAATACCAATACTTTCACAATTATAAATTGTTGAAAAATAAAGCAGACTTACGGCTAGAAAATGATGTAGTAAATATTCCCAATACTTCAATTCTATCTTTGTGCCATGTATCATCAATAATAATAATGCATGAACATGACTTGACATTTAGATCATATAATAAAATGGTACCCAAGGGTTCTATAATGAATTATTTAAATTTGTACATCTGGCATGTTGGGGAAATCATACATGGTTTCTGTGAATTTGGTACCTCCTAATTGAGTAGGGAACCATTTCTCATCTCTAAAAACTATATATGCAAATATAGTTGCTACTGAATAGTAAAAAGTATCATAAATCCATTTAACTATTTTTTAAATTCTTAGTTATCTATCAAAACCAACATATTTTTTGTCTAATGAATTTGAAACATAATCAGAAACCAAATATGCATTGATTTCTTTTGTGATCTTAATTTATACAAAATTAAATTTACATGAATCATGATTATTCCTACAATCATCCATTTCAAATCAGTCCAATCAAATCTTCTTAAGTTCTTTTCTTTAAGGAATTGTTAATATTGTATAACATCCAAGCTGTACAAAGAAATAACAACTATAAAACCAATAAATTTTTAACTTACATAAAACTGCAAAGAATGAATATTTAAAAATGGTTTCATAGTGAGAAAACTTGACTAACTTACCTAAAGTTAAGTTTTATTGACTCTCTTGTATAAGCTGTTATTTTTTTAATTTGAGTATGTGGGAAATCATGTTAAATATAATTAGTAATAATATTCAAATAACTTCTGTAATTCCGATAAATAGTTATATTTGTATTATATTTAACTATTGTCTCTCTTATTTATTTATATAATTGATAAATGAAAATTGTCATATTTTTAGTTTTACTTTTAAGCATTAATGCATATATGCTTAGAAACAGGAAAGATTAAATAAAGTAACAAGTGATCACAGTACTATTCTCTTATAGATTGATAGCAAATTAGAGAAACCATAAAAAATCCATAATCTCCATTATATCATTCTTCATATAATCGATTGGCATATTATGTAGATACATTTGGTCCTAGAATGTGGGGTTCAGAAAATATGGCAGATTCAGTAGATGCTCTAATGGAAGAGATTTAAATTTATGGATTTGATAGGGTTTGGAAGGAGAATTTAGGAGAAATCACATCATGGAAAAGAGGTGAAGAGAGTGTTACTTTATTTGACCCAAGATAGTATCCTTAGAAATTAAATATGATTGGATTAGGATGGACTCCAGCAGGTACTGTGAAAGCAGAAGTTGAGGTTGTACATTCATTTGAAGAATTAAAAAATGTAGATGTTAAGGGAAAGATTGTTTGTTTTAATTATGAATGGAAAGGATATTCTTCTGGTGTATAATTTAGAACAAATGGACCAAAGTTAGCAGAAGAGGCAGGTGCAGTAGGAACTATTATAAGGAGTGTTGCAAGTGTATCGATTTAGTCACCTCATACAGTATAAATATATAGAATAAATAAAGGGAATGACAAATTATTAAGATATCAAAAATCCAGCTGTTGCAATTACAGTTGAAGATGCAGATATGCTAGATAGAATGAGATAAAGAGGATAGAAAGTTATAATAGAGATTAAAACGGGTGGATAGTAATATAAAACTACAAGTGATAATGTATTTGCAGAAATCAAAGGATCAAAATATCCAGATGAAATTTTATTGATGGGTGGTCATTGGGATTCATGGGATGTAGGATCTTAAACAGGTGCTAATGATGATGGAGCTGGAGTATTGGAGTGTTTAGAGGCTTTGAAAGTTTTGAAACATTTAGGAATTAGACCTAAGAGAACTATTAGATTTATAGCTTGGAGTGGAGAAGAAATGGGTATGATTAATGACGGTGCTTAACATTATGCAAGAACTCATTCTTAAGAAAATCATATTGTTGCATTTGAATCAGATCTTGGATCTACTAAACCATATGGTTTTGGTATTACAGCAGGTGAAAAATTTACGTATTTGTTTATTTTAATTTTAGACAACTTGTTACATATTTGGCATAAGAGTATTTGACTGAAATTGGAGTTGAGAAGATATTTCCTAATGCTGGAGTATCAGCTGATAGTGGAGCATTAAGAGCTGTTACAGGAGTTCCTGTTATGAATAACAAAATTTTGGATAATAAAACTCATGACTTTTACTTTACATATCATCATACTGCTGGAGATTCTATGTGGATGATGAATGAAGATGATATGGATGACAATGTTATTGCTATTGCAAGTATTATGTATTTAATTGCTGATCATGATGATTCTATTCCAAAGAATTGATTAAATTTTATGCAATTATTAATTTTAATATATTATTATTATTAATATTTTATGAAAGCAATATTCCTTATCGCTCTAATCCTTTGTTTTGCCAATTGTAGTCTTGAAACGATTGGATTGAGACATAAATTGTCTTAAATTATTCAAGAACATTAATCAAGCTTATAAGAAAAATAAATGTCAGGTGGATGGATCAAAGTAAATTATATTTAAGAATTTTAGTAACCATTAGATGAATTTGAATAACAAAACAATAATATTATCAAATCCTCTTTGGATGCCGTAGAAGATAAATATAATTTATCTAAAGATGGATATGAATATGAAAAGTTACTTCAAGTAACTACACAAGTTGTTTCAGGAATCAATTATAAAATACTAGTTGAATATGCAAAAGAAGATTCCAAAAGAGTTTTTGAAGTTTAACAATATGTTGTGTAATCAATTCATTTTAAAATTAGTCCTTGGAATCCATCAGCTAATTCAATTACCAAGGTAGAAGAAATCAATTCATCTAACTAATGAATAAATATTATAATAAACAATATTATTAAAGTATCATTTTATTTATAGTATCAAAACCTAAATCCTTGATAATTTCTGCTATTCGTTTTATATTTTTTTATATATAGAATATATGAATAAATTTATTTATTAATTCCAGATTAATACTAATTTATTAAGATTGATTTATCTATTCACATTATTAACCTATTATTTTAGCTTTACAAACATATTAGAAAATTTGCAATTTAATTTTTTGACATTTCAATTGTATTAAATGGAAAATACATGAATTGAGAGCTACCCTTAAAGCATTTAAAGTGTTATCCTTAATTTCTTTCATAAAAGTTAATATATTGAATACAAAATTGCTAGATTCTTAATGAATTTATTAGATTGTCTTCAAAGTAATTCTGTTAACAGGATAGAATTCTCTTAAATCCTATTAAATATCTAAGTTAATAAGACACTATCCATTATAATATTATTCTTCAAAAAGTTCAAGTCCAGTTGAAATATTTGTTCTTGTAAGTTATTTTTAAAATATTCCTAAATGAAAACATTTAAGTTTATACCTGTAATTCTTGTTTAATATCTTATTTTCAAGTATTCATTTCTTTTTGAAATCTATCCTCAGTTGAATTTTATTAGTAATTAAGCACTCTCTTTTAATGTATTTAATTTGTATCATTTTTAATTGAACTGTAATTATTATTTCATAAAATTAATTACATCATGGGCAATTCATGCTGTGCAAAGCAGTAAAGTGAAAAAGAAATACAATAAGGAATAAAGAGCCATTACATTCGATCATAAACAAGTATTGCTTCTAAAGTTTTGTTCTCAAAACCTTCATAAGAAGTTAAGTATGAGAACCATATACTACTTAATATAGATGAAGAACCTGTAGAAGAGTTAAAAGAAGATTTTAATGATAAGAAGTTATCTCCTCTAACAAAAAATCTCAATAAAAAATTTCTTAATATGTTGGAGTGACAAAAATATAATTCATTTTCATTATAATAATTTTCATTTAGTAAATGATTCCTAATCAAATTTGCATGCTTTAAAATTCACAATTATGAATATGGCTTTGTGTTTGGCTAGAAGTTTTGCAGTGGGAAAAACAGTTTGATCATTTTATTATTTAAGTAAATTTATATTGTTAAAAGTCATTTCCTTTTAATTTTCAATTTAAACATATTGAAGAAGAAGTTAAAATAAGTATAAGAGATTTCCTAGGAAGGAAGTTGCTAATTACATTATTATAAAACAAAATATATTATGTAATTAAAAGAAAATTAATCACAGTAAATTTCTAAGATTAAATCAATTAGAAAATTCTTATAAATATTTATTATTAAATTTATAGAGAGATATTCTAATCAAATGTTTTAACTTGTAAATATATATGTCAAACAACCAATTAATTTATTGAAATATTCAATATTTAAATTTTCATTTGGACCATGTGCATTTGAATCAGGAGCTAGAACTCCTAATATTAAAAATTCAGATTCAGGATATAATTGGTATAGAGAATTTAGAAATGGAATTGATGCACCTTCATGAAAAATTCTCATTTCATTACCAAAATATTCAATTGAAGCATCATTTAAGACCTTTTTAAGCTCCTTATTAAATGACTTTACAGCTAAACCTGTTTTGGCCTATATAATTTCTACTTAACTCCATTAGGTTTTTAATAATTGTGATAATTATTCAGAAGCCTCTTAAGCATCCTTATTAGGAGGCAATCTCATAGAAATTCTAATCGTTAATTGATTACTTTCTTAATCTAAATCTTCTAAACCACCTATATAAGATATAGAAGGTTTCCAAGCTCTATTAATATATTATTAAGTATGGTCAGATTCCATTTTATGGCAAATCATTGGAAATTCTAAAGGAACTAACAAGGCTGTTGTTTAACATTCCTTAAGACTACTTTTGGGTATAATTGTTTAAAATTATAAATTAACTTCCCCTGTAAGTGAATCTTCTAATTTATTCAATAAAATTCTTAGATATTAGAATGGATTCTCCCTTTAAAATATTTTAATATCAAATGTAATTGCTCCTCTCATTGAATTAGTAATCCATAATCTATCATAATCTACAATTCCTGAATCTATTGCAATCATAAGATCTATTTTTGATATCTGTAACATTTAAATATATTTAATCAACTAATTACTTCCACTTTCCTCCTCTCCTTCTACAATTAAATAACAATCATGATAATTTTATTTGAATTCTTTTAATGCTCTAATTGCTGCAATAATTGCATAAGGTACACAACCATCATCTGCAGATCCTCTTCCATAGAGTCTATTGTTCTCTATGATAGGAGTAGTGGGACCATATTTCCAACCAATAAAATGAGGTTATTTATCATAATGTCCATAACATAAAATTGTTTTATTTTGTTTATAATTTCCATAAATTTTAATAGCAATACAACTTGGAGCATTTGGAATTTGCAGAATTTTGATTTCTTTTTGTATATCAATAGTTTCATTTTCAATCCATTTAACAATATGATTACAAGCTTCTTCAAGTAATTAATTTTATTGCCATTAATAATCAAACTATGGACTCAAATTAGGTATTCTAATAAAATTTGATAATGAGGGAACAATAGATTAATCTGAAAATTATGTAATGAAATTTCTCATTAATTATATGTTTTGATAACTATATTTATTAGTAATTAATTTTATTTGGTAACAAAACTAATTAGATTATATCTAGATTTAATATTAGTTGTTTTTTTAGATATACCTTTTTATTTAGTCCATACATATTTAATTGTAAGAACCTATTTTTGGTCAAGCAATTCATTTTAAATAGAGGGTCTTGTTCACCTTCTAAAGATAATTGATAACATAGGATATATTACACTTATAGTTTACTTTAAAATTATAAATGTCAAAAATGTAAATTAGTAGGTTCTGTAGATATTTCTTTGTACAACTATTCCTATTTTGAGTATTTTAATTTGCTTTAGATTTAGTGGTGTTAGATTTTTCTTTAATCCAACAGTAAAAGAAATTGTACAACTTTTAAGAAGATGTCACCAAAAATCATTGAGAGATTTAAGTCTAATTTTATAATGCAAATAAAAAAAAGATTATTCTCTTATGTATATATAATTTTCAAATTTACTTTTATATTTATTAAATCTATAAATAATTGTTAATCTTTATAATTTAAATTATGTATTTTATAATCTGATGATATTAGTAAACAATCAAATATAACTTTTGAATGTAAATCATATTATACTAAATTTTGAGATTAGATATTTGATGATTTTAATAAAAAATTAGATTATTCCTTTAATTAACTATTTATGAAAAATAGATTAACTTATGTTCTACCTTGTTTTATAATGTAAATTAAAATACTATTATAAAACACTAATTATTAAATTTAATTAATTGGACTTTCTTTGGTGGATAATTTTGATTAAAACAGTCTCTCCTTTAATTACTAGATTGGCTATAATTTAAGATTGTTACAAATTGGAACACCACCACTCAATACAAGCTTCATATTAATTTGATATATAGAAATCATATTCAATTTAATTTTACTTTTTTCTTTTCTTCAGCAAGTTCAAATTTTAATATATCTTCAAAATCTATTTCTTGTTTATTTCTTTGATCTCTTGATGGAGATTACTATTAAGGTTTAGACATATTTCTCTCATCTCGTACAACCTTTTATAATTTCTATGTAGTGTTTGATGATGGTCTCATTTATTGTCTTTCAAACCTTTATTATTGTAATCTCATTTCATTCTTTAAAAGTGTTTCATGAAACTCCTTCTCAAATTATGGCATTTCATTAGGTTAACAAGGTTTTGGTTCCTGTTTGAAAAAGTCATGATTCAAAGCTTACACTGCATTCAACCTTTTGTTTGGATCTAAGGTTAACAGATGATCTATTAGATCTAAAGTCACTTAATCAATTTGTTTATTTATAGCTAGACAAACATCTTTAATGTGTTTGATCAATAATCTTTCATAATTTCTTCTAGGTTTAAATTCTTCCCATTATCTCAAATTAACACAATTAGGCCAATTTTATTCTGTTGCACTTCCACACAATTCGTAAATTCTTTCCATTTATCTGAACTCAATATCTCCTTTGAAAAGCACCTCTCCTGTAATCAATTCAGCAAAGATACAACCAAGACTCCACATATCAATCTAAGTATTATAATTAGTTTATCCAAAAAGTAATTCAGGGGCTCTATACCATAAAGTCACTACTTTATAAGTATATTTTGGATTATTCACATTTGATAATGTTCTGGCTAATCCAAAATCAGCCAAAGTTACTTAGCCCTTATTATTCATTAGGATATTGGCACATTTCAAATCTCGATGTATAATTTTGCTTTCATGAAGATATTTAACTCCCTCTAAAAGCTATTTAAAAATGCATTTAATTTGTGGTAGTGTAAAGATATTTCTTTATCTATGAAGACCAGCAAAATCATGATCATAATAATCAAAAACTAAAAAGGTAGATCCCCTAAAATTATTTCTAAACGAAGCCTTGCTTATAATTATCTCTCTTAATCTTAAAATATTTTTATGATTCATAATTTTCAATAATTTGATCTCTCTTATTGCAGTGATTGGAAATCCTTAAAAATATACTTAATAATTGTACCTTCAGCCATTATTTTTTAATCCTTCGTATCAATTTTCTTTAGAGCCACAAAATCATTGGTTTTTAGGCATTTTGCCTTATACACCTTACCATAAGTACCAGATCCAACTTCTCCTATTACTTTATAGTACTTATTCACATTTTTGGTTCTACAAGAAACTTGCATTTACATATATATATAAATTAATTATCATTTTATGTAGTAATCTTTTTAATCTTAAACTTTATTGATAAATTTTAAAGAATTTCTTAGTATTGTTATTTGTATATATTAAATATCAATAAATACATATATGACCATTGATTAAATGAGTAATTATCATTTTTAATAAATCTTTAGAATTTGAATGATAAAATCAATAAACATAATCTAAATTACACTTTAAAGATGATTAATAACATAGAATAATTAATTAAATAAAGTTTAATCAAATTTTTTTGTTAAAAAATAAGCGTAATTTTTAAATAAAAAATTATGTTGACAGCGAGATTTGAACTCGCGCCCTTGCGGATTGGAGCCTAAATCCAACGCCTTAGACCAACTCGGCCACATCAACTTTGTTATTAATAAACCAAAACTTTAACTAATGAAGATTAGCTCTCCTCTATTATGTATATATTTATGACTTTATCTTTTGATGAAATTATATCATAATTAACATTTAAAAACATAACAACATATTCTTTTGAAATATATTTACCTGATTTAAATAGATTTTCCTAATGAAAGTAAAGAATTATATAAATTTAGGAATAAAATAATAGTTTTAATTTAAAAAGTTAAGTATTATATATATTGATGTCTCTTCTAATGAAATTGAAATATATAAATTTATATCATGCTATAATCATTAGTAGAAATGTTGTGTATAATTTCTAACATAGTCATCAGAATCTGATTCTTCAAAATCATCAACTACAAAATGTACTTTTCTTCCTTTCCTTATTTTTTTCTGATGTAAATTTTAAAATAATTTAGTCATCAATCCTGGCATTCTTATTATTTCTTATTCTAAATTTGGATTTAATTTATGAATCTTATCAAAATCATCTATAAACATAGAGTTTGTTTTTTCCAATAGTGGATGAGATATGATATTTGAGTGTTCTTCTATAAATATCAATATCTATAAAATATTGCTACTATCCAATTTTGAAATAATATCTTCCTCACATTTTTATTTTAAGTCAGTGATCAAATATTCATCAGCTAGTAACATTAAATCACAAGTATCTTCAATTTCTTCTGGGAACTATATTAATAATAAACATTAATGTACTTCTTTCCAATACCCACAATAAATCCATTATAGCATAATTTTAAATAATTCAGGTTTGTTATGTTGGACCTTAACTATAGTTTGATTACTTTCAATCATATTTGAAGAAAACATTCCATTAAATTTTGGTGATCTACAAGCCAAAATACATTTATGTAATGGTATTGGCTTTGAATTAACAAATCAAATACACTTTCTTTATTAA
This sequence comes from Paramecium biaurelia, assembly GCA_000733385.1. Lineage (NCBI taxonomy): Eukaryota > Ciliophora > Oligohymenophorea > Peniculida > Parameciidae > Paramecium > Paramecium biaurelia. The sequence continues at coordinate 14,903 of JPFL01000208.1, read as the reverse complement.
TTTAAAGCAGAATATCACTTTGACTTCCTTGTATAAACAATCCTTAGAATGAAGTTTTTAAGGGATTTTATGCCATTTATGAAAACTCTGTTGTATGTATTACTTTGACTAAACATGAAGTCATGATACTGGTTTCAGGCTTATAATAATGGTTTTTAAATATACTCTTATATCTCTTCCTAAAGATTGAAATCTAAGCATCTTGTAATTGAGACTTGTAATCCCACAAAATTCAAAACTGTATGATAAAAATGTTCTTGGTCTAATAAGGGGTAACTTGATAGAATTGTTCTTTATCATGATGACTTGATTCTTTGAGAAGTTCAAAAGATCTTCACCTGCCTCAAATATGATATCTAATTATTCAGAACTTTTCTTTTTCAACATCTTAATATTTCTTTTATAATATTAATTAAAATGATAGATATTTATATATTAAATATATATATATAAAAAATAAAGAATTGATTAAGGATTGATTTGTGATTTATTGTAAACTTATTGGAGGATATAAATTATTATTCGTAAATAATAATGGAGGTGAATATGGATAAAATACAATTATTTAGGAAAAAAAAAGAAAGTATTAAAAAACCCATGTTTAATACACACATCATTCCTGCCTATTTTTGGTTGTTGTATTATTAAAAAAATGAATGTTATCCAACAAATAAAGTTTTTCATTATATCATGGGTATCTGTGATGATTCTAAGAATAAGATAGAATTTACTTGAAATTGTTAAAAGGAATTTTGATGAAATTCATCGTTATTGTAATCTTGTATGTCAATATATAATTTTACTTGTTTTAAAGCCTTTTAATACATCTTACTGTATTTTAGATATGAATTCTGCCATTTTTTAGTTCTCCATTAATAGTTTCTCTAACAATTCTTCCCTATTCTAAAAAGTTTATTTTAAATCAATAAAGATTGCAACTTTCTATTTTGTAGTGAGATTCCCATAAAACTCATCCAAAGGCAAACTCAAATTATAAGTACTTGAAGTTTTATAATTCACTTTCTCTATAGCATAAGGTACTGTAATAAAAAACATATAACAAATGAAAATCATACATATTTTTAAGGATGTTAGACTGCCATGTAATTTGACTTTAAGTTCTCTCCCTTAGAATTTGTATCCATTTAAAGTTTCAACAGCTATGGTTGCTGTAAATTCATCATAATATTCAGCTGTGCATGAAAATTTAACTTCACCTTCACGTCTCAATATAATTGTTATGTTTTACTTAGGAGTCCATTCCATTAAGGGACCAATAGTTTGTAAAAGTTACTCTACTTCATCATTTTTTGCTAGACTCTAAATATTGCTGACATGAATTTGATTTAATTTAGGTGGCATAATTTATATTATATTATTATGCAAGAATAAGGTATGTGTTGTGATGGAACTAGGTTTTTTGTAGCTAATACACTTAAAGCACCACAAGCAATATTTCGCAAGACTGTATCAATTGATGTTTGTATAATTTATCATCTTATAGGCAGAAAGCCCAGATTAGAAAGAATAATACTTCAAAGAATCTAAATTAGCAGTGTCATTCTCTTCTCCTCCAAACTCAGGATGTGAGAATTGTATTCCTGATGAGGAAGTAATATCATATTACATTCCAGAAGATAATCAATCTTATACAAGCTATAAACAGGTTCGTTTCTCTGAACCTACAGATAAGTATTAAAGTAAAGTTTATTAGTAGAACTGCAAATATTCCTTAATAAAAATATAGGAGATAACGTTCTATTCCAATACCTGAAAAAGTATAAGAGGATTTAGTAGGAGAAACTTCATAACTTTCTCCTAATTTGAAGGGTCAAATCAATTTCTAAGATGGATAATAAACAAATCAAGCAACAAATATATTTCAAGAAACAGAAAACCAATTTAATTTCAATGCATTATCTCTTTAAAATAGTTTTTGTTGCAAAACTATTTCATCCTATGAGTAAATGGATTAAACAAATTAAATGGCTGATGAATTAGTTAATATTGTTAAGAATTATTTAAATGACATTCCATTTAATGATAAACATTTTACATTTGATGAATAAGAAGAGGAATATAGAAATAAATTTAGTTTGTAATAAAAAGTGTTAAAAGTAATGTGTTATGATAAATATAGAAAGCATTGGAACATTTAAATTTCAAAATGAATCTTACTTTATGTTCTCCTATATCAAGAATATCAGCAACTTCTCCTCATTTTGAAGATTTACATATTAATGTAAAAGACTTATAAACTAAAATTGAAGAAATAACTGATTAGAATGATATTTTGAAAGATAAACTTGAGATATAGGAATGTAAATTATTAGATTAATATGATTAAATTAAATAATTACGTATAAAAATACTAGAATTAGAATTAGAGAATAGGAGTATAAAAGATGAATGTGAAAAATTATAAAAGATTTCTAAGAATTTAAATGAATAAATTAATTAATAACGATAACAATTAGAGGAATATGTTAAAACTTTATAATGTTAATAATTAAAAATATAATAATTGGAATAATTAGTAGAGAAATATTAAAAGACTAACAAATAAGTTAATTAATCTTTAAATATTAATTTGAATTAATTTACTAAATCTGGTAGAAGACATACAAATTCGTTCCATGAAGTATGTTCTTCACCAAATGGTAATAAATTAGTGATTGTAAACAGTAGTACTAATAGTTCTTAACAATCTCCTAAAAATTTATAATTATCAAATAATCATAAAATCTAACTTTAAGATGATACAACTTATTTTGGATCTATATTAAATGATAAAAAATAAGGATATGGTAATCTAAGAAAAGGAGATAAGAAATTATATATGGGTAAGAATGTGAAATAATTTAATTTAGGATTTTGGAAAGATGATAATTTTAATGGATTTGGACATTTGAATAATGAAAATATTGAAGAAGGAATAATTGATGTGAATAATCTTGATAATATTGGGAATAAATGGATTAGTTATTAAGGAGAATTTTAGGATGGATTATTTTATGGATATGGAATTTGGACATTTAGTGATAATTCCAGATTCCATGGTTTGTTTCAATTAGGAAAAGCAAATGGAAGAGGGTAAATTTATATATTTTTCCAATTAGTACTTATTATACAAATCTTAATACTATCACAGGAATATGGAAATAAAATATTAAAATTTGATTTATAATTTATAATATCATATCTTTATAAATGTATGATAATTTTTATGACTTGTAGCTACATAACATTTCCAATCATCTTTCTTAAGAGCATAACATTCTTCACAAAAATAGAATCCAAAACAATTTTCACATTTATAAACACATCCTGCTTTTTCTAATTCACATCCTTAACATTTATATGTTTTCTTAGAGAAATTCTAAATTTCATAGATTGGTTCAAATCTATGATCAGCTTTATGTCTAGGTCCATTTAATTCAGATTGAGTTCTAGAAAAAAAACAATTTTAACCTAAATAAAATTTAAATATTTACATAAACTAAAATTAGTACATTATTTGCAAATAAATTAAACACCTAAGATTGGTTTTTAAAAGCATCCATTGCATTTTGCATCATGACAAGGAATACCTTCAGCAAATGTAGGTAATTCAATGACTTTAAAATCATGATCTTTATGAGTTAAATCTCCTGATTAAAGTAGACTATCAAAACAAGCTTCACAACAATCATAATTATCACATGTGATACATTCAAATCTTGCACCCCAAATAGGATTCTAATCACATCTATTACATTAATGATATTAATGTAACACTTCTTCATCAGCTTTATTAGCCAAAAAGAATATTTCATTCTCCTTAAATTCTCCTACACTTATTTTCTTATTATAACATTCTTAACAAATATCAAAATTGGCTATTTTTTTGATTTGTATCTACATATTCCAGGTTATAATGCAATACCACATACATTACAACTTATTTATACTAACCATTTTTAATAAGTTTCTCCTAATTAATTACCTATAGAAAACCATCCA